>JAOPSE010001907.1:0-108417 GCA_029449295.1 Zea luxurians
CTTTGTAAATTTTCTATGTGATGAGGGATACATTCATCAAATAGCAAGGCTTATAGAGTTTTCAACAAGACTCATGGTATTATTGAAGAAGCATATGATGTTGAGTTTGATGAAACAAATGGGTCTCAAGATGAAAACGATAATCTTGATGATGTTGGTGGATGTCAATTGAGAAATGCTATGAAAATAATGGCTATTGGTGAAATAAAGCCAAAAGAAGAAGATGATGATAATAGTGTGTGTTGGGGACTTGTTCTCAAATGCTATGAATTAAGAACAAGGCAACACAAAGTGTTAATATTAATGTCCTTCGTCCGCTGAAGCATTATCACCCAAGGATTTAATGAACTTCGAACGAAAGCCATGAGCAAAATATTACGAAGGTCTCACCTTCGTAATCAGACTTATAAAACAATGAAATACAAAATATAAAATATTAGAGAAAAATATACTAAGGACAAATAATATCATTCACATATTACCGAAGCTTGTTTGCTGCATCCTCAACCGAAGCTATTTACTTTGCTCAAGCTTCGTAAGAAAGAGCTTCGACAAAATAAAGAAAAATTTTCAACTTCATTCAAAAACAAGAAATTCAATCATCAGATGGCCAGAGTGTGTTCCACAGCTAGGGTTACGCTCGACGGAGAGGAAGCCGAAGGTGCTGAAACTGCCCCAATCTCTAAAGTGATGAAGTGCTCAGGGCTAGTAGCATCGGAGGATGCACCTGCCGCTGAAACAGAACAGGCTGATGTTGAGGAGAGTGAGTCTGAAGATGATTACAGCGCGGTGCCAAGTAAACCCAGCCACCTGGATTTTGGGAAATCCACCATCTCTGAAGATGATTTGCCTAAGCTGTTGAAATTGGGCTATTTCAGTGAAGCGAAGAAAGAGCTGGTTCATTTTGGCGGGGAAGAAACTACTCCGAAGCCAGGAAAGGATGAAGTGGTAGTCTTCAAAAGTTTCTTTAAGGCTGGCTTAAGATTTCCTTTGAACAAGATGATTGCTATTGTATTGAAGAAGTTTGGGATCTACCTTCATCAGCTAACTCCCAACGCTATTGTCCGGCTTAGCGTTTTATATCTGGGCTCTCCAAAGCCAAGGAGTGGAGCCATTTGGCGAAGGTTTCTGCCGAGTGCACGAGCTTCATTATCAGACGAAAGCTAGAGGAGATGGGCTACATGAAAATTTTGGCTGTTACAATTTTGCCTATCACAAGAACACCAAAATTTCCAGTGATTAGCTACTGAAGCAAGTGGCCAGCTGGCTGGAAGTCTGAGTGGTTTTACGTCAAAGTTGACGAAGACAAGGAGGAGTTGGTCCAGAGTCCGCTAGAATTGATCTTCGGAGAGACCAGACCGCAGTGCAACATGACACCAGGGAGTCCAAGCCAAATTGCTCTGGCTGAATTTCGAGTTATTGTAGATCATATCAGCACTAGGGATTTAGTGCAAGAATTTTTGGCCTTCAGAGTGTTTCCAACTGTGAAAGAGTGGGACATGCCGAAGCTTAAAGGAGAAAAGAAAAACAGGGAACTTATTCGGTTACCCTATCATTATAAATTCAAGAAATACTTCAAAGTGCCTTGCCAAGAGTGGCTAGACACGACTGAAGTGATGTGCAATGAAATTCTCGGCAATTACTCCAAAAAAGAAGATCAACTAATGACTGCAGCCTTCGACACCCGCCCGAAGCGAAGGTTGAACCGAGTAATGGATGCTCTGGACTTTGAGTATCCCGACTACGAGCGGCTAGACAAGGATGCCGAAGGGCAAAAAAGAAAGAGAGTGGCTAGCATTCTGAATAAAGACGATGAAAAACAATTGAAAAAGAAAAAGCTAAAGCCTGAGCTGAAAACAGATGCTTCGAAGAAGAGAAAAGTTACAGCTCCGAAGCAGAAGGCAATTGACGAAGAAGAAGAAACTGCTGCAACACCCTCTACCACCGACATGGAGGAAATTTTAAAGGTAATGACTGAATCTTTGCCTATCAAGCTAAGTCCACTGGGGCCAAATCTGACGAAGCTTTTTCAGAAGGAAAAGGAGCCCGCAAAAACGAAGAAGGCAGCTAGGCCAAAAAAGCAAAGAATCATTACAGTGACAGAAGTCATCGAAGGGACACCACCAGGAGCTTCAGCTCTAAAGGCACCAGCTGTCAAGAGCACGACAGCCACCGAAGCTGCACCTTCGGAAAGCCACAGCTACCGAAGCTGCCACAGTCGAAGATATTCATTTAGAGAGCACAATTGCTGATATTGATAAGATACTGCTAAACATGGCCACAGAAGAAGCTGCTGCAGCCACCGAAGAGACTATGGCCCCAGAACCCGAGAAGGAGAAAGAAATAGCCGAAGACACTTCGGAAGATGAAATTTTTAACTTTCAAAACTTAGTTGGTCAAGAGCTGACAAAGGTTGAAAAGAAGAACTAAAAGAATATGCTATATCTTGCGGATATCAACCGGGAGCACTTCTCTTCGGTGGTATTGATGACAAAAAATTGGGCTGCATCCGGGATCAGACCGGAGCGAAGGTTCTCTATCAAAGAGTATTGGTTTCTAGAAGCTCGAAATAGATATTAGCCGCTACCGACGACGACACATCGTCGGTAGTTTATTCTATTCCAATTTCAAGGTAAACTTTTTCTTTAACTTTTATTATTTCAATAACGAAGATGTTTTCTAACGAAGGTTGTTTGTATGCAGAGCATGCTACTGAGTAAAGCTTTGAAAATGCAGCAGATTTGGAAGATAAAAAACACGAAGTTATAATTGAAAACTTAGAAAGCAAGATAAAAGACCAATCAGCTGCTCTTGAAAAGAAAGACTTCGAGCTTCAGACAACCGATGGCTTATTGGCAGAAGCTAAAGCTAAAATAGCAGATTTAAATACGAAGCTTCTCTCCTAGTTGGAAAGCTTCGAACAAGAAAAGCAAAAGCTTAATGCAAAATTTGAGGCCGAGGTCCAGAAAAGTTCAGATTTGAAAAAATCATTGACAAGCCTTCAAAACAAATGTTTGGAGTTTAGTAATCGATGTGTTCAACGGCTGAAGCAAGTATTCTATTCGGTTGGAGCCAGCAGTGAAAAATTTAATCCTCCGTCTGAAGGCCTGCCAGGGGCCTTCGAACATATCGAAGGTGAAATTGATGACCTTGAAGAAGTTATAGCTGGACACGGTGACTTTTGTGCCCTGGTAGCTTCTCGGGGCACAGCTGTCGCCTTCCTGAAATCTGGCTGCGAACATGGAAAGGTTATTAATAGACCCAATTTCAACTTATCACCAGCAGACCTGGATAATATTCCCAACCTTGCCCGAAGCATAGCAAATAGATTTATAAAACTGGTATGGACAAAGGGTGGACGAAGCAAAGCTGGTGATGAAGCTCGGAGTCATCTTAAGCCGGTAACAAAGTCATACCTTGTGCTTACCTCTTCCTTCGAACTTGAATTTTGCTTACAATACTTGAATACGTACAGGATGACGAAGCCGAGGCCGAAGCTAAAGAGTAAGAAGATGAAGCCAAAGTTTAATGGATGACGAAGTCGAAGCCAAAGCCGAAGCTCAATGGATATTAATGAAGCTTGAATAGATAACTGTAGAAAAAACTCTAAAACCCTTGTAGTAACCTTTGTAAAGAACAATGTAATTAATTTTTACTTTGTAAACTTTGTCCATACCTTGTAATATATTCTTACCTTTCCATCAATGTATAAAGTGCTTTGGTGTGAACAAAATTAGCATTTTTGAGCCAAAGGCGAAAAACACCTTCCCTTCTTTTCGTACACAACGAAGCATAAAGACTGCTCCTTTTCCTTTTTGTCGAAGCCTTGTCTTTAGAGCCGAAGCAACTACCTGTGTTATGATGATGATGATCCTATGTATGTCTAAATGAATGTTTATGAATGCAAATGTATGATGTAATGTATGGTGGAAATGAATGTCCAAACACACACATACGAAGCCACAGCCATATCCTTCATTCCCTTAGGAATAAACAAAATCTCTTTGCCGTTTATTTTTCGGCTTCACCGCTTATTTTTCGGTGTATCAGCGCTGACTTTTCGCTGTAAGTTCTGCATTCCCTTAGGAACGTCTTTTGAACTTCTTCGCCTTCTATTTCGGTGGTATCGCGTTGACTTTTCGCGCTTCGCCTTATATTTCGGCGGAATCAGCGTTGACTTTTCGCTGTAAGCTCTGCATTCCCTTAGGAACGACTTTTGAGCAGAAAACTTACATTGTGCTCCCTTAGGAACGTCTTTTTGTAGCTTCGTCATGCTCTGCATCCCCTTAGGGACGTCTTTCGAGCTTCTGCCTGCTTTTTTTTCTGTTTGCACTCGATGGTGCATGCTCAGCTTTTACATTTACATCTTTGGGGGATATTGCTCTTGTAGAGCTGGAATAAGAAAAAGAGAAATTACATGCTATGGCCCCGTTAAAAACCTTTCTCCCCCTTTGGAAAGGAAAAGGGTACCATAGGAAAAAATAAAAAGATTACATCAAGCTACATATAATATCGCCGAAGCTCATCCGCATTCCAAGATCTAGGAATGTCGTTGTCGTCCATATCCTTTAATCTGTAGGAACCAGGTCTTGACGAAGATACTACCAGAAAAGGTCCTTCCCACTTCAACTGTAGCTTGCCTACTATATCTGGGTTAGCAACTCTCCGATGTACCAAGTGCCCTGGCATGATATTTTTTAACTGAACTTTTCTGTCACGCCATTTTATTATTTCGGCTTGATATTTATTGATGTTCTCCAAAGCCTGAAGCCTGATCCCTTCTATAGCATCTTTTGCCACAGAATAATCAGCTTCGCCCTCTGGCGCAGCCACTGTTCTTATTGATCCTACTTTAGCTTCTTCCGGGGTTGGGCCAATAATATCCTTGACGAAAGACTTTTCCCAGCAAGGGCCTAGATCTGATGTGAGATCCATACAGACCTGCGTGTATTTCCTTCATCAATTCTATACCTTCAGCAAGGGCCTAGATCCGATGTGAGATCCACACAGACCTGCATGTATATCCTTGACGGAGAGCAGACACCATGTTTGTATAACTCCCCTTCTATTATTACATATGGTCGGGCTCTTGCCTCTATTCTCTTATTATAAGCTTTGTCATCTGAAAGGCAATTGCCCTGGAGAAAGGATATAATCTCAGTTCTCCAATCTTCACTATGAACAGGTGATATATTGAGCACTACTCTTTCAAGAAGTTCCACCGAAGGTGCTCTTATTGTCTCAAAGAATACTTGCGAAGGTAAAGACAGCCCCTGTGCCGCTCACTTGGCTAGCAGATCAGCATGCTCATTTTCTCCTCATGGAATATTCTTGATAGAGAACCCTTCGAAAGAAGCTTCAAGCCTTCGAACTATATCCAAGTATTTCTCAAGCTTCGGGTCTCTTGCTTTACAACTCTTGTCAATATGACCAGAAATAACTTGCGAATCGGTTTTAAGAACCGCCCTTCTTATCCCCATTGCCTTTAACTTCCGAAGCCCCAAAAGCAAAGCTTCGTATTCAGCAATATTATTTGTGCAGCTGAAATCAAGTTTCACTGCATAACATGTTCTGACTTTGGAAGGTGCAACTAAAACAGCAGCTGCACCTGTCCCGAAGGTTCCCCAGGAACCGTCGCAAAACACTGTCCAAGCTTCGGCATCTTTACTTGCTTCTTCTTCCTGAGCCCCTGGCGTCCAGTCAGCGATGAAGTCTGCTAACGCCTGAGACTGGATCGAGGATCTATGCACATAATCAATGGTGAATTCGTGAGTTCCGCAGCCCACTTTCCAAACCTTCTAGTAGCTTCTCTATTCCTCATAATATCCTTCAAAGGCTGTGATGAAGGAACAATTATATGGAATGCTTAAAAATAATGCCAAAGCTTCCTGGAGGCCATTAAGACAGCATATAGCACTTTCTCCAATTCTGTATAGTTTTTCTTTGATAAGCTGAGGACTTCGGAGACGAAGTATACTGGGGCCTGCTTTTTGATTTGTCCTTCAAGCTTTTCCTGCACAAGTGCTGCACTTACTGCAGAATGCGAAGCTGCCACATATAATAACAAAGGAGCTCCTGGCGTGGGTGGAGTTAACGTTGTTAGGTCTATCAGGTACTGCTTCAGCTCTTCGAAGGCTTTCTACTGAGCTGATCCCCATTGAAAGACTTCAGCCGACTTCAGCACTTCAAAGAATGGTAAATTTCTCTCTGCTGATCTAGATATGAATTGATTCAGAGATGCCAGTCTTCCTGTCAGCCGTTGAGCTCCCTTCTTTGTGCTTGGCGGCTCCATCCGAAGAATAGCTTCGATTTTATTTGGATTAGCTTCGATCCCTTTTGATGAAACTAAACAACCAAGGAATTTCCCCTTCTTTACTCCGAAGACATACTTTTCTGGATTCAACATCAGGCCAGCTTGCCTAAAGTTAGCGAATGTCTTCTGCAGATCAGCAATGTGATTTTCTTGCTTCGGGCTTTTTACTATGATATCATCTACATAAGTTATCACATTTCTGCCTATCTGAGAATGAAGGACTTTGGCTGTCATTCTACTGAAGCTTCCTCCAGCATTCTTGAGCCCCTCAGGCATCCAAAGATAACAATATGTACCACTGGGGGTTATGAAGCTGGTTTTTGGCTCATCTTCCTTCTTCATCCAGATTTGATGGTAGCCAGAATAATAGTCTAGTAGACTCATGAGCTCTGACGAAGCTGCTGCATCTACTAGAGAATCTATCCTTGGTAATGGAAACTCATCCTTTGGACATGCCTTATTAAGATCAGTAAAATTGATGCACATTCTCCATTTACCATTGGACTTCTTCACCATAACAATGTAGCTAGCCATTTTGGGTATTTTACTTCTCTGATGATTCCAGCACTAAGAAGTCTTTTCACTTCATTCCGAGCACCTTCGGCTTTGTCATCAGACATTTTCCGAAGCCTCTGCTTTCTGGGTCTGAAGGATGGATCGACATTAAGCGAGTGTTCAATGACATCCCTGTTGACACCACAGAGATCGTTGGCAGACCATGCAAAGACATCTTTGTTGTTGAACAGAAACCTTGTTAGGTTTTTCTCCAGTTCCTCAAATAATTGAGATCCTAGCAACACCTTCTGCTCTGCTATATCTTCACATAAGAGCATGGGCTTCGGCTGATCAGCCGAAGCAGCCTTCTCCCTTCTTTACTTGTATTGCTCACAAGCTTCGGCTCCATCTATATTATGGATAGCTTTGAATCTGTCCAGTTTCCTTCAGCCTTTCTGACAGCTTTCTGGCTTCCATGAATAGCAATAGGCCCTTGATCCGAAGGTATCTTCATGCAAAGATATGTTGGACGAAGAATTGCTTCAAAAGCATTGAGTGTCCCTCGACCAATGATTGCATTGTAGGGGTACTCCATGTCGACAATATCAAACACAATTTGTTCAGTTCTTGTATTGTTGACAAATCCGAAGGTCACTAGCATCGTGATCTTGCCGAGCGCTATAATCTGTCTTCCTCCGAAGCCACAAACAGGTGTGTAGCATCATAAATCTTATCCTTTAGCTCTTGCATCTGTCTGAAGGCCTTAGCAAATATAATATCTGCTGCACTGCCTGTGTCAACCAGAATATTGTGAACTAGAAATCCTTTGATAACACAAGAAATAACCATAGCATCATTGTGAGGGTAATCCTTGAGCTGAAGGTCCTCTTAGGAGAAGGTAATTGGGATGTGGGACCATCTTGACTTGATGAAGGGTCCCTGCACCCCGACATGCTGTACCCTTCTCTGTGCCTCCTTCTTCTGCTTCTTATTGGCCGGCTCTGAGCATGAACCGCCTATTATCGGGAGTACCAGCTTTGAAGCCGAAGCAGCTCCAGCTTGGTTGTTGAACGAAGCCATCAGCTCAAAAAGTGGAAGTGAGTTCACCGGAGGTGGGCGCCAATGTTGGGGACTTGTTCTCAAATGCTATGAATTAAGAACAAGGCAACACAAAGTGTTAAATATTAATGTCCTTCGTCCGCTGAAGCATTATCTCCCCAAGGATTTAATGAACTTCGGACGAAAGCCATGAGCAAAATATTACGAAGGTCTCACCTTCGTAATCAGACTTATAAAACAATGAAATACAAAATATAAAATTTTAGAGAAAAATATACTAAGGACAAATAATATCATTCACATATTTTATTATACAGATCTAAATATTATACATAATATTTGGCTATATTTATACCTTTGCCTTGGCAGAAAACAATAATTCCAGCGTAATGTCAGCGATTACAAGATTGCGTGAACAGTATAGGGGTACTGTTCACCTATTTATAGGCACGGGGCGCATCCTGTGTAAAATTACATTTATGCCCTTTACAATCGTCTACAATTATGACACAAAACATCATGGGTCTTTAAGTCATTTCATCTTTAAGTCGGTTCACGCCTTCGTCTTGAGATTTGTCACTGTGACGAAGCTTTATAGGTGATAGCTTCGGCGCTGCTTCTAAGAGGGTCTGCTGAAGGTGTTCTCTTTCTTTAGGATCTTCGGCTACGAAGCATACCCCGACAGTGTGGTTGTCATTCCATCCTCTTCAACCCTAAATGAAGAAAATCACCAAAGCCAACAAAATGATGAAGCTGTGGATGCTCATGATCAAGATACTTCAAGTCATTCGGTCCCTCCTCATGCTTCAACTAGTAATTCTCAAATGGTATCAAGAATCCATCATTCTATTGTGAAGGATCACCCAGTTGATCAAATTGTGGGCAACATTAGTAAGGATATTCAAACTTATTCTCGTATAGCTTCATTTTGTGAACATTTCACTTTTGTATCTTGTATGGAACCTAACCATGTAGATGAAGCTCTACTTGATGTTGATTGGGTGAATGCAATGCATGAGGAATTGAATAACTTCACTCGAAATGAAGTTTGGGAGCTTGTTGAGAGACCAAAGAACCACAATGTTATTGGTACCAAATGGATGTTTCGCAACAAGCACAATGAAGATGGATTAGTAGTAAGAAACAAGGCAAGAATAGTGGCACAAGGGTATACTCAAATAGAGGGATTGGATTTCGGTCAGACATTTGCTCCTGTGGCAAGATTGGAAGCAATCCAGATTCTTCTTGCTTATGCTTGTGCTCATAATATTAAGCTCTACCAAATGGATGTAAAGAGTGCCTTTCTAAACGGTAAGATTAATGAACTAGTGTATGTTGAACAACCTCCCGGTTTTGAGGACCACAAAATACCTAACCACATGTACAGGCTTTCTAAAGCTCTCTATGGGCTTAAGCAAGCCCCACGCGCTTGGTATGAAAGGCTTAGGGATTTCTTGCTTTCTAAAGACTTTAAAATTGGGAAGGTTGACACTACCCTATTCACTAAAAGAGTTGGCAAAGATTTGTTTGTTTGTCAAATTTATGTTGATGATATTATTTTTGGATCTACTAATGAGTTGTTTTGTGAGGATTTTGGAAAAATGATGTCAAAGAAATTTGAAATGTCTATGATAGGAGAATTGAGCTTCTTTCTCAGTCTTCAAATCAAACAATTGAAAGATGGAATCTTTATAAGTCATTCAAAATATTTGAAGGATATGCTCAAGAAGTTTGGCTTAGAGAATGCAAAGCCTATCAAGACTCCTATGGCAACAAATGGTCATATAGACTTAGATGAGGGAGGTACTATGGTTGATCAAAAACTTTTTCGCTCAATAATTGGTAGTTTGCTTCACATTACCGCATCTAGGCCCGATGTTATGTTTAGTGTTTGCATGTGTGCTCGATTTCAAGCTTCACCTAGAGAGATTCACTTGAAAGCCGCAAAAAGAATTCTAAGATATTTGAAGTATACCCCCAATATTGGTCTATGGTATCCCAAAGGTGCTCAATTTGAATTGATTGGATATTTGGATTTGGATTATGCGGGTTGCAAAGTAGATAGGAAGAGCACCTCCGGTTGTTGCCAATTTCTTAGGAGGTCTCTTGTTTCATGGTCTTCTAAGAAGCAAAATTCCGTTGCTCTCTCTACCGTCGAGGCGGAATATATATAGGCCGGTAATTGTTGTGCTCAATTTTTATGGATGAAACAAACTCTATTGGATTATGGAATCATTTTCAAGAATGTTCCTCTCATGTGTGATAATGAAAGTGCGGTAAAATTGGCTACAAATCCGGTCCAACACTCAAGAACGAAGCATATTGATATACGTCATCACTTCTTGAGAGATCATGTTGGAAAGGGAGATATCTCTATATATTCGATTGGCAGGTGAAAGTTGCCTAGAGGGGGGGGGGGTGAATAGGCAAGTTAAAACTTTTTCAACAAAAACTAGAAGCAAACTGGGTAAAACTGAATTGATCTTGAAATTCACCCAGTTAACTTTGGAAATGAGATGTTCTAAATGATCCACAGGGTTCAAAGTAGTATATCTGAGAAGGGCACTTCTCAAAATCCACACACCAAAAAGATATGAACAAATCTTCCGCGTGATGGTGAGAGAACGAAGAATACAAATAAGCACAATAAACAAGATCACAAGAGACACAAGATTTATCCCGAGGTTCGGTCACACCACCAAGGTGCCCTACTTCCTCGTTGAGGCGCCCACAAAGAGCCGGGTCTCTTTCAACCCTAATCCTCCCTTTGCCGACCACAAAGGTCAAGCTCACACACTAATCTTTGCTCAAACGAGCGGGTAATACAAACTTTCTTGTGGTCTTCCACAAGATTTGGAGACTCACAAGAGACACCTAGTCGTCTAGGAGCTAGAAGCTCCAAGAGTAATGAATCCACAAAGAACTCGATGTAGTACCAAAGCTCGAATGAAGAAGAAGAGCAAGAGAGATTTAGAGATGAAGCACAAAACCGCAGCTCTCAAGCTCACTCAAAGATTTCTCTCCAAAGATTTGAAATGGGAGAGGCAAGAGATGTGTGAGAGTGAGGGAGGTGTTTCTTGGGTTAGAAATGGAGTTCAAATCGTGCTCACTACTATGGGGAGAGAGGTAGGGGGAGTATATATAGGTGGAGCTCAAAACTAGCCGTTTGGGCAGATTTTTCTGCCTGAGACCGGTTGAACCGCCCTTGGCAGGCTTGGCAGCCTGTCTGCCAGTCTGACTGGCAGACTGACGTGCAGACTGACCGCAGACTGGTCAAGTTGACCAAGACCGGTTGAACCGCCCAGGGGGGCGGTTGAACCACCCCTGACAGCTCAGACGACCTGTCTGCCAGTCTGATTGGCAGACTGCAGGTCAGAGGTCAGAGGGGTCAGAGACCAGTTGAACTGCCCCTCAGGACCAGTTCAGCTGGTCTTGACCAGAGAGTTTAGGAGAGAAAACCCCAGCTCAACTGCCGGAGGCAAGTTCAGCTGGTGTATGTAACGCCCCGAATTTTGCAGTTGAATTTTTTCTTTTCTTTACTCGCCAAAATTCGGGCGTTACCTTTTCTTTTTCTTTTTCCCCTCGCTAAACCTTGACCTTTTCCAAAGTTTTAGCGGGATTCGGTTTGGATTTCCTGTGTAAGAAGAACTCTAAAAATACTTTATGTTGTTTGATGCACCATGCCGAACCTTGCATTTCTTTTGATTGCTTTGAAGGTGCAAATGCATTCATCTAGAAAGATCGGATTTCGAAAACAGGGAAATAATCTTTTCTTTTTTCTTTCTCTCTCTTTCTCTCTCCTCTTTTTCTCTCTCTCCCGCCGTGGGCTGACCCCGGCCGGCCCAGCCGCCCCTGGCGCCCCCCTCTTGGGCCTTGGCAAGGCCCAGCCGCCCCCCCATCCTCCCCTTTTTTCCCTAGCCCTCTCCCTCTCCATCTCATTTTCCCTCTCTCTCTCCCACCGCCGCCCCTACCTCCCTGCCCTAGGCCGCCGCCGCCGCCCCTTGCCCGGCCGCGCCCCCTCGCCGTCGGCCGCCCCCGCTGGTGAGCCCCCTCCCCCTCCCCCTTCTCCCTCCTCCCTCCTTCCCCCTCCCCTCCTCTTTCCCCCATCCGGCCATGGCTCAGCCGCCCGCCCCTGGCCGCGCCGGCCCTGGCCGCGCCGCCCGGCCGCCCCCGGCCGCCCCCTGGCCGGCCACGGCCCCTCCCCGGCCAGCCCCCCCCCCCCCCCCGGTCGCGCCCCCTCGCCCGCCTGGCCCCTGGCCGCCAGCTCGGCTGGCCTCGGCCGCCAGCTCGGCCGGCCTTGGCCACCAGCTCGGCCGCCTTGGCCCCGGCTCAGCCGCCCAGGCCCCCCTCCCTGCGCGCCCGCCCCAGCTCGGCCGCCCAGCCCAGGGCCGGTTCAACCGCCCCCCCCCTGTTTTTTTTTAATTTTTTTTATTTTATTTTATTTACTTTCTGTGATCATAATTACTTTATTTTAGGTAGGCTAATCATTGTTTATGCTATGGAAAATAGGAAGTTTAATTTAAATTCCGTTATGCTATTGATTCACGTAGTTAATTGTTTATCCCGTGCAATGTTGATCAACTTAAAATGATTAGGTTTCCATTAGTATATATATAACAGAATTCTTTTGTTAGGAACCAATTGTAACTGATCATTAGTGCATAAACTTTAACCCCCTGCGAGATCTTTCCCGTTTCTTTCTAACCATAACAAATGCGATGTCGAATGTCATACTTGATGCATATTCGTTTTACCTGTTCCCTTGTATGGTGTACTGTTCTTTTGTATTAAATATGTGGATGTATGTATGTTTGCGCTCGCATAGAGAACGATTCGGTCGAAGAGCCCGAGGAATTCGCAGGAGAAGCCCCTGAGCAGCAGTCGGTTGGTGGAGGCAAGTGTCCTTTGACCTATCTCTGTCCTATTCATTCTTTAATTCACCTCCCGCATTACACATTTATACCTAAGGATTGACTAGCTTTTGTTATCCATGTCCTTGTTTACCTGTTTGGGTCGGATTATTACTACTTAGTCTGATGCTATTGCTCAACTCTAATCAATGAACATGATGTGATTATCTATGATACGCTGTTTTCCCTTCTTATTTATGATTACATTTGTGACCTTCAAGGGGACTCGAGCGGTTTCTCGAGTGCCTCTCCGTAAGGACCTGTTCAATGGATGACCGCCCGGGAAAACAGTGCAACCATGAGGGTGGAATGGGACGCCCTTAGCTGAATAATTAGAGGAACCGGGGTGTAGTTCGCTTAGCCGTTGTGCCGTCAATGGGGCTCGGTGTATGCGGCTCGCTCTGCCAAGGTTGATTTGTCCCTTGGGGAGGAGTGCAGTACATTTAGGAAACCTAACGGGCGGCTACAGCCTCGGGGAATCTTTGTAAAGGCTTCGTAGTGAATCCCTAGCCATTCACCTTGGGAGTGAATAAGGGTCTTGCAAGCCCGGGCTAGAAAGGGAATCACGGCTTATGGGTAAAGTGCGCAACCTCTGCAGAGTGTTATGAAACTGATATATCAGCCGTGCTCACGGTTAAGAGCGGCCAAGGGAGCTCCAGAGATTAGTGATACTTGATCAGAGATATTTTGGTACAGGTGGCAATGAGATTGATGATTCTGATTATGATTATGGTGCCGGTAAGCGGTATTCTTTCCGTTTGGAAAGGATACATTGGGCTAATAACTTGGGTTAATGTTAAAACCTGGCTTTCTACTAGTAAGTAATAACCTGACCAACTAAAAGCAACTGCTTGACTTATCCCCACATAAAGCTAGTCCACTACAGCCAAACAGGATACTTGCTGAGTATGTTGATGTGTACTCACCCTTGCTCTACACACCAAACCCCCCCCCCCCCAGGTTGTCAGCATTGCAACCACTACTCAGGAGAGGATGAAGCTGTGGAAGGAGACTTCCAGGAGTTCCAAGACTACGACGAGTTCTAGGCGTGGGTTAGCGGCAACCCCCAGTCGGCTGCCTGTGAAGGCCGCGTTATCTACGTTTCTTTTCCGCACTTTGATTTATTGTAAGAACTATATGGACGTCTCAGACGTATGATGTAATCGACTATTATTTCCCCTTTTAATACTATTTGAGCACTGTGTGATGATGTCCATGTTATGTAACTGCTGTGTACGTGAATAACTGATCCTGGCACGTACATGGTTCGCATTCGGTTTGCCTTCTAAAAACCGGGTGTGACATAAGTGGTATCAAAGCCGTGCTGACTGTAGGACCGCTAACCTAGAATAGAATGGTCGTTCTAAGGACTATAGACCTCTGTCCCTGCCTTGACTTTGATATCCCTTCAAAAGTTGGTCCTACTGACCAAATCTATGTTCTACTATATATTATACCTTGCTGAAAATTTTGTTTTATTCTGATCCTTCATTTATTTATGATTCATTATTATTCTGATCCTTCACTTATTTATGGTTCATTATTTGCTGGTCATATTAATTCTTTTCTCACCCTTTTGCTTGCGATGTCTTTTGTAGATGGCTCGTCTTAGACACACTGCACGAAAGTCCGTCATCCCCTTCTTACCCTCCCGCCTTGCTGAGCGTCCGCTTCGCCGTCCCGTGGCCGGACAGTCCAGCCACTTGGAGAGACTGCACCACCGCCTGCATGAGGAGCAGGAACGTCGACGACAGGAGCAGCAGGGCTCTTCCTTCTCGCTCCAGCAGGAGATAGAGTCTGTGAGGAGCTGCTCCCCTGTGCTTCCCCTGGAGGCGCCCCCTGCACCACCACTGGGCGTCCCAGCTTCTGGAGTAGCTGCTGGAGGAGACCCAGACGACGGAGGTGGCGACGACAGCCCGAGCCACGACACCGACCTCGACCTCTCTAGCCATGAGCCGGAAGGATGGGTTGCTCGACCCATCACTCGCGACGCTGCTCGCGGGTGTCACTTCCACGACGCGCTCGACACCCTGCTACGTCGGGCACTTGACCGGCGTACTTGGTCCATCGAGTATCGCTGTGTGGTCTACCAGCATAGTCGCGGGGTCTACCCGGACCGCTGGGAGGCGACCTGCTTGGTGCGCCGTCCGGAGAACAGTCTCCAGGGCGCGGAGGCTTGCTCAGAGCACTATTCTATCTCTGAGCGGGACTCAGCTGAGGCAGCCATGCAGGATGCTGCACGGCGTGCGCTTTCGCACTACTGCTCGGTTCTCGGTGGGGTAGCTGACGGCCTCGACCTGAAGTATTACCCCCGCCGTCCATCTGGCAGCACAGGAGGCGTGATTGTTTCACCTGCTGGTGAGGACAATCCTAGGTTGAGCAGCACAGTCAACCTAGCCGCCGTGCTAAACACGGAGCTGGACCATGCATTAGACGAGCTGAGTAGGGCTCGTGCTGAGATCGCCCTGCTGCGGGCTGAGCGCGCGGAGCGTCGTCACCTGGATGATGGTTCCCCCGCCCCCGTTGGGACTCAGCACCCGTACCGCTCACCGCGGCGTGGACTCCAGTCTTATGGCAATCCCGACTGCAAGACCAAGATAAATCTAGAACCATAGATCGTTAGAGTGGATCTTGTAATTAATACGAAATATATATACATAGAAGCTTCAGTCTTAGCGTTAGTCTCGGTCTTAGTTAGTCTTAGTTAGACAGGGTAGTTTGCTATATCCTGTGCATTTATGTTTGTCATGATGAACTATGTTTGGTTTGGATCTTTGTAATGATTGTCACCAGAGTGTGGGTATCCCCTGCATTTTGGTTTACATATTATGTTAATGGAGTTAGTTATATAGTTGGGAAACCCTTTATTCTACTTTCCTCTTTATCTGAGAAGCTGTGTGGTTTGCGATGGAGATCAGTGAAGATGCTCATCTGTTCAGTGCTGTTGGAGAATTCTATACTCTTTTCTTATGCTGCAAGATTTGTCAGATCAGTTCTGATGTGTGGTTGCGTTCTGCAGATGTCAGAGAACAGGCGTAGAGGAGGAAGGCGTGCTCAGCAGGAGCAAGCCGCCCCGCAGGATGAGGTGCCTCAGCAGCAGCACCTGCCGCCCCCGCCCCCGATGTCGATCGAGCAGATGTTTCTGATGCAGACTCAGGCAGTTCAGGCCATCGGTCAGACTCTAGCCGCCATTCAGCAGCAGCAGCAGCAGCAGCAGCAAGCACCACCCCAGCCTCAGATGCCTCAGATGCCTAGAGACAAGCGTGCTGAATTCATGAGAGGTCATCCCCCAACGTTCGCTCACTCTTCTGACCCCATGGATGCTGAAGATTGGCTGCGCACTGTGGAGCGGGAGTTGCATACCGCTCAGTGTGATGACAGGGAGAAAGTCTTGTATGGTCCCCGTCTGTTGAGAGGAGCAGCCCAATCATGGTGGGAGTCTTACCTCGCCACCCATGCCAACCCCGATGCCATCACCTGGGAAGAATTCAGAGGTAGCTTTCGTCAGTACCATGTGCCTGCAGGTCTGATGACAGTGAAGAAGAAGGAGTTCCTAGCCCTTAAGCAAGGGTCATCATCTGTCGGTGAGTATCGAGACAGGTTTCTGCAGTTGTCTCGCTATGCTCCCGAAGATGTCAACACTGACGCCAAGCGACAGTACCGTTTCTTGAGAGGCTTGGTTGACCCTCTGCAGTACCAACTGATGAATCATACCTTCCCGACATTCCAGCACCTGATTGACAGAGCAATCATGACAGAAAAGAAGCGTAAGGAGATGGAGGATCGTAAGCGCAAGATCAGTGGACCCCAGCCTAGAAGCAGCAGCCGTCCTCGTTTTTCAGGCAATGAACCTCAGCAGTTCAGGCAGAACCAGCGTCCACCTCAGCAGCATCAGCAGCATCAGCAGCGTCAGCAGTATCAGCAGTTCCAAAGGCAGTATCCTCAGCACCAGTACCAGAACCGTCAGAGCAATCAATCAGGAGGTCAGTTCCAGAGGCAGAATCAGCAGACACCTCGTCTTCCTGCCCCAGCAAGCCAGCAGAGCAATCAGGCAGCACCAGCTCAGGTTGGAAACAGAGCATGTTTCCACTGTGGAGAGCAAGGCCACTGGGTGATGCAATGTCCGAAGAAGGCAGCCCAGCAGCAGTCAGGCCCCAATGCCCCAGCAAAGCAGAATGTGTCTCAGCCTGGAGCAGGCAACCGCCCTCAGCAGCGCTATAATCATGGGAGATTGAACCACTTGGAGGCTGAAGCAGTTCAGGAGACCCCCGGCATGACAGTAGGTATGTTTCCAGTCGACTCCCATATTGCAGAAGTATTATTTGATACTGGAGCAACGCATTCTTTTATTACTGCATCATGGGTAGAAGCACATAATCTTCCAATTACTACCATGTCAACCCCCATTCAAATTGACTCAGCTGGTGGTAGAATTCGAGCTGATAGCATATGTTTGGGTGTAAGTGTGGAAATAAGGGGGATAGCGTTTCCCGCTAACCTTATAGTAATGGGTACCCAGGGAATAGATGTCATCCTAGGGATGAATTGGCTAGATAAGTATCAGGCAGTTATCAGTTGTGATAAAAGGACAATCAAGTTGGTGTCCCCACTAGGAGAGGAAGTGGTGACCGAGTTAGTCCCGCCTGAGCCGAAGAGAGGAAGTTGTTATCAGATGGCTGTCGATAGCAGTGAAGCAGACCCAATTGAGAGTATCAAGGTTGTGTCTGAATTCCCAGATGTGTTTCCAAAGGATTTACCGGGTATGCCACCAGAGCGGAAAGTTGAGTTTGCCATAGAGCTTCTTCCTGGAACCGCCCCTATCTTTAAGAGAGCTTACAGAATATCTGGACCAGAGTTGGTTGAGCTTAAGAAGCAGATTGATGAGCTGTCAGAGAAAGGTTACATTCGGCCAAGCACCTCGCCTTGGGCCGCCCCTGTCTTGTTTGTGGAGAAGAAAGATGGCACCAAGAGGATGTGTATCGATTATCGAGCTTTGAATGAAGTCACGATCAAGAACAAGTATCCTTTGCCCAGAATAGAAGATCTGTTTGACCAGTTGAGAGGAGCCAGTGTGTTCTCCAAGATTGATCTGAGGTCAGGTTATCATCAGCTCAGGATCCGACCTTCGGACATTCCGAAGACGGCATTCATTACCAAGTATGGTTTGTATGAGTTCACAGTGATGTCTTTTGGTTTGACCAATGCACCAGCGTTCTTCATGAATCTGATGAACAGTGTATTCATGGATTATCTTGATAAGTTTGTGGTGGTATTCATTGATGACATTCTGGTTTATTCTCAAAGTGAAGAAGAGCATGCAGATCATTTGAGGATGGTATTGCAGAGATTGCGAGAGCACCAGTTGTATGCAAAGTTGAGCAAGTGTGAGTTCTGGATCAGTGAAGTCCTGTTCTTGGGTCACATAATCAACAAAGAAGGATTGGCTGTGGATCCGAAGAAAGTGGCAGACATTCTGAACTGGAAAGCGCCAACAGATGCTCGTGGAATCAAGAGCTTCATTGGAATGGCAGGATATTATCGGCGATTCATTGAAGGGTTTTCGAAGATTGCGAAACCAATGACAGCGTTGCTAGGCAACAAGGTTGAGTTCAAGTGGACCCAGAAATGTCAAGAGGCCTTCGAAGCGCTGAAAGAGAAGTTGACAACAGCGCCTGTCCTAGTCTTGCCTGATGTGCACAAGCCCTTCTCTATGTACTGTGATGCTTGTTACACAGGTTTGGGATGCGTGTTGATGCAAGAGGGAAGAGTTGTGGCTTACTCGTCCCGACAGCTGAAGGTTCATGAGAAGAATTACCCAATCCATGATCTAGAGTTGGCAGCAGTGGTCCACGCACTGAAGACATGGAGGCACTATCTGTATGGACAGAAATGCGATGTTTACACAGATCACAAGAGTCTGAAGTACATATTCACTCAGTCAGAGTTGAACATGAGGCAACGAAGATGGTTAGAGTTGATCAAAGACTATGAGTTGGAGATCCATTACCATCCAAGCAAAGCCAACGTAGTGGCAGATGCTTTGAGCAGAAAGAGCCAAGTCAATCTGATGGTCGCTCGTCCGATGCCTTATGAGTTGGCCAAGGAGTTCGACAGGTTGAGTCTCGGATTTCTAAACAATTCGCGAGGAGTCACAGTTGAATTGGAACCTACCTTGGAGCGCGAAATCAAAGAAGCGCAGAAGAATGATGAGAAGATCAGTGAGATTCGGCGACTGATTCTAGATGGCAGAGGCAAAGATTTTCGAGAAGATGCAGAAGGCGTGATATGGTTCAAAGACCGCTTGTGTGTTCCCAATGTCCAGTCTATTAGAGAGTTGATTCTCAAGGAAGCTCATGAGACAGCTTATTCGATTCACCCTGGCAGTGAGAAGATGTATCAGGATCTGAAGAAGAAATTCTGGTGGTATGGAATGAAGAGGGAAATCGCAGAGCATGTGGCTATGTGCGATAGTTGTCGGCGAATCAAGGCCGAACACCAGAGACCTGCTGGATTGTTGCAACCGTTGCAGATCCCTCAGTGGAAATGGGATGAAATTGGTATGGATTTCATAGTCGGATTGCCTCGCACTCGAGCCGGCTACGATTCCATTTGGGTAGTAGTGGACCGTTTAACCAAGTCAGCCCACTTCATACCTGTCAAGACCACCTACAGCAGTGCAGTATTGGCAGAGTTGTATATGTCTCGGATCGTTTGTCTTCATGGTGTGCCAAAGAAGATAGTGTCAGACAGAGGAACGCAGTTCACCTCTCATTTCTGGCAGCAGTTGCATGAAGCTTTGGGCACGCATCTGAATTTCAGTTCAGCTTATCATCCGCAGACAGATGGCCAGACCGAAAGAACCAATCAAATTCTTGAAGATATGTTGAGAGCCTGTGCGTTGCAAGATCAGTCCGGATGGGACAAGCGATTGCCCTATGCAGAGTTTTCCTATAACAACAGTTACCAGGCCAGTTTGAAGATGTCACCGTTTCAAGCGCTTTATGGAAGGAGTTGCAGAACTCCGTTGCAATGGGATCAGCCTGGAGAGAAGCAAGTGTTTGGGCCAGACATTTTGCTCGAAGCTGAAGAGAACATCAAGATGGTCCGAGAGAATCTGAAGATAGCACAATCGAGGCAGCGAAGCTATGCAGACACAAGAAGAAGAGAGCTGAGTTTTGAAGTCGGAGACTTTGTCTATCTGAAAGTGTCACCGATCAGAGGAGTCAGAAGGTTCGGAATCAAAGGTAAGCTAGCACCCCGCTACATTGGTCCGTATCAGATTCTTGCAAAGCGTGGAGAAGTGGCCTATCAGCTCAGCCTGCCAGAGAATTTGTCCGCTGTGCATGATGTCTTTCATGTGTCTCAGTTGAAGAAGTGCTTGCGTGTGCCAGAAGAGCAGTTGCCAGTGGAAGGTCTGGAAGTCCAGGAGGACTTGACCTATGTCGAGAAGCCAGCTCAGATCCTTGAGGTTGCAGACAGAGTCACCCGAAGGAAGACCATCAGAATGTGCAAAGTCAGATGGAGTCACCACTCTGAGGAAGAAGCAACCTGGGAGCGTGAAGATGATTTGATGGCCAAGTACCCAGAGCTCTTTGCTAGCCAGCCCTGAATCTCGAGGGCGAGATTCTTTTAAGGGGGATAGGTTTGTAACGCCCCGAATTTTGCAGTTGAATTTTTTCTTTTCTTTACTCGCCAAAATTCGGGCGTTACCTTTTCTTTTTCTTTTTCCCCTCGCTAAACCTTGACCTTTTCCAAAGTTTTAGCGGGATTCGGTTTGGATTTCCCGTGTAAGAAGAACTCTAAAAATACTTTATGTTGTTTGATGCACCATGCCGAACCTTGCATTTCTTTTGATTGCTTTGAAGGTGCAAATGCATTCATCTAGAAAGATCGGATTTCGAAAACAGGGAAATAATCTTTTCTTTTTTCTTTCTCTCTCTTTCTCTCTCCTCTTTTTCTCTCTCTCCCGCCGTGGGCCGACCCCGGCCGGCCCAGCCGCCCCTGGCGCCCCCCTCTTGGGCCTTGGCAAGGCCCAGCCGCCCCCCCATCCTCCCCTTTTTTCCCTAGCCCTCTCCCTCTCATTTTCCCTCTCTCTCTCCCACCGCCGCCCCTACCTCCCTGCCCTAGGCCGCCGCCGCCGCCCCTTGCCCGGCCGCGCCCCCTCGCCGTCGGCCGCCCCCGCTGGTGAGCCCCCTCCCCCTCCCCCTTCTCCCTCCTCCCTCCTTCCCCCTCCCCTCCTCTTTCCCCCATCCGGCCATGGCTCAGCCGCCCGCCCCTGGCCGCGCCGGCCCTAGCCGCGCCGCCCGGCCGCCCCCGGCCGCCCCCTGGCCGGCCACGGCCCCTCCCCGGCCAGCCCCCCCCCCCCCCCCCGGCCGCGCCCCCTCGCCTGCCTGGCCCCTGGCCGCCAGCCCGGCTGGCCTCGGCCGCCAGCTCGGCCGCCTTGGCCCCGGCTCAGCCGCCCCGGCCCCCAGCTCGGCCGCCCTCCCCGCGCGCCCGCCCCAGCTCGGCCGCCCAGCCTAGGGCCGGTTCAACCGCCCCCCCCCCCTGTTTTTTTTTATTTTTTTTATTTTATTTTATTTACTTTCTGTGATCATAATTACTTTATTTTAGGTAGGCTAATCATTGTTTATGCTATGGAAAATAGGAAGTTTAATTTAAATTCCGTTATGCTATTGATTCACGTAGTTAATTGTTTATCCCGTGCAATGTTGATCAACTTAAAATGATTAGGTTTCCATTAGTATATATATAACAGAATTCTTTTGTTAGGAACCAATTGTAACTGATCATTAGTGCATAAACTTTAACCCCCTGCGAGATCTTTCCCGTTTCTTTCTAACCATAACAAATGCGATGTCGAATGTCATACTTGATGCATATTCGTTTTACCTGTTCCCTTGTATGGTGTACTGTTCTTTTGTATTAAATATGTGGATGTATGTATGTTTGCGCTCGCATAGAGAACGATCCGGTCGAAGAGCCCGAGGAATTCGCAGGAGAAGCCCCTGAGCAGCAGTCGGTTGGTGGAGGCAAGTGTCCTTTGACCTATCTCTGTCCTATTCATTCTTTAATTCACCTCCCGCATTACACATTTATACCTAAGGATTGACTAGCTTTTGTTATCCATGTCCTTGTTTACCTGTTTGGGTCGGATTATTACTACTTAGTCTGATGCTATTGCTCAACTCTAATCAATGAACATGATGTGATTATCTATGATACGGTGTTTTCCCTTCTTATTTATGATTACATTTGTGACCTTCAAGGGGACTCGAGCGGTTTCTCGAGTGCCTCTCCGTAAGGACCTGTTCAATGGATGACCGCCTGGGAAAACAGTGCAACCATGAGGGTGGAATGGGACGCCCTTAGCTGAATAATTAGAGGAACCGGGGTGTAGTTCGCTTAGCCGTTGTGCCGTCAATGGGGCTCGGTGTATGCGGCTCGCTCTGCCAAGGTTGATTTGTCCCTTGGGGAGGAGTGCGGTACATTTAGGAAACCTAACGGGCGGCTACAGCCTCGGGGAATCTTTGTAAAGGCTTCGTAGTGAATCCCTAGCCATTCACCTTGGGAGTGAATAAGGGTCTTGCAAGCCCGGGCTAGAAAGGGAATCACGGCTTATGGGTAAAGTGCGCAACCTCTGCAGAGTGTTATGAAACTGATATATCAGCCGTGCTCACGGTTAAGAGCGGCCAAGGGAGCTCCAGAGATTAGTGATACTTGATCAGAGATATTTTGGTACAGGTGGCAATGAGATTGATGATTCTGATTATGATTATGGTGCCGGTAAGCGGTATTCTTTCCGTTTGGAAAGGATACATTGGGCTAATAACTTGGGTTAATGTTAAAACCTGGCTTTCTACTAGTAAGTAATAACCTGACCAACTAAAAGCAACTGCTTGACTTATCCCCACATAAAGCTAGTCCACTACAGCCAAACAGGATACTTGCTGAGTATGTTGATGTGTACTCACCCTTGCTCTACACACCAAACCCCCCCCCCCCCCAGGTTGTCAGCATTGCAACCACTGCTCAGGAGAGGATGAAGCTGTGGAAGGAGACTTCCAGGAGTTCCAAGACTACGACGAGTTCTAGGCGTGGGTTAGCGGCAACCCCCAGTCGGCTGCCTGTGAAGGCCGCGTTATCTACGTTTCTTTTCCGCACTTTGATTTATTGTAAGAACTATATGGACGTCTCAGACGTATGATGTAATCGACTATTATTTCCCCTTTTAATACTATTTGAGCACTGTGTGATGATGTCCATGTTATGTAACTGCTGTGTACGTGAATAACTGATCCTGGCACGTACATGGTTCGCATTCGGTTTGCCTTCTAAAAACCGGGTGTGACAGTGTATGGTCAAAGAGGTTCACAGCTGAAGTTGAGTTCAGCTGAGGTTGAGAAAGCTCAACTCAGCTGAAGTCCAGCTCAGCTGAAAAGCTCAGCTGCAGCTCAAGAAGCTCAACTCAGCTGAAGTTAAGTTCAGCTGGAAAGCTCAGCTGCAGTTGAAGAAGTGTGGCGGAACCGCCCGAATTATTCCAACTTAAGTGCCTAAGTCCCGCCTTAAAGGCTAGACCACACTTAAATAGGAATAAATCGTCAGTCCCTCGGATCTAGTCCGACGAGGCCACTTATCCAGGATCGAATACCACTAGCTCACACGAAGGTGAGGCACAGAGAAATACCATAAAACATAATACCACAAATTTAATAAGTATCATTAGTGACTACATTATCGGAGTTTCAGAAATAATAACCATAAATTTTAATGCAGCGGAAATAACTAACGGAGAAGAACCGAGCAACATGGCGAAGCCTGGCCACGCTACTCCTCCTGGTCCTCTCCTGCGGAAGCAGTAACCCACTCGACCATCTATCCCGGTGGCAGGGATGGGGGCCAAGTCACACCAGCAACAAATCATCCTAAGGGGTACCTGCAAAAATTGTGCCACAAGCAAGGCTGAGTATACTAATACTCAGCTAGACTTACCCGGTGTGAGGAGTCTATACTCCTCTACCTCTAGACATGCAGCTGTTTGGCTGTGGGGTTTGGTTGCCAAAAGCACTAGCTGAGTTTCTAAATCAAGATTTTAACTTTGTCAAGTTTAAGTGTGACTCCCTTAAGGCTAAATGTGTACTATCTACTCATACATGGTATCAAACATATTTAGCAATCAACATCTTGTGTCAACTCATCATATTTCCACTTGTTACTCAATGCAGTACAATGGATCAAGCAGTCTCATTAGCTGCGAGAAGCAGACGATTCGAATCGAGTTTTTATCCTTGCAAGGTAAACCTAAACACACGACGTGGCGAGGCACTCCGTCCCCACACACATCAACCGTCCCCATCGATTCCCTGGCAACAGATCAGGACTCACCGCCTTGGCGTACAATGCCTCACTGACCCCGACTGGCCGTCGTGCAGTGACCGCACTTGTACCCACCATAACCGGAATGGGAGACCTCGTCTCAGGTCGCGTGAGGGGGTATGTCTGCGGGCAGGTTCACTCAGGTACTAGGCTTACCGATTTACCATATTTCTCGGTATGTGTTTAGTACGTTCAAACGCTTGACACAGGTATCCGCACGTTAATCCTTATTCCAATTTTCATCTCGTAGACCACGCGTCCCCATGGACCGTGTCCACAGACCATCACCATTCTGTTATCAAAGTGGATACAACCAAATCCTGACCTCGCGCGAGTGCTAGAAAAATCACTCGACTTCTACCGAGATCCTAATTAATAAAGCAGCTACTCGACCTAGCATACTAGTATCCATCTCAAAGGAATCCTGAGTTCATGCAACTAGGGTTTCAGGCAACTCCTACACTTAAGTGCACAGTACAAGCCTACAAACATTAAGTGTAGTAAAATAGCATATATAAACGGTTATGCATAAAACCGGGGCTTGCCTTTAATTTGACACTTAGATAGTGTTTGCTGGGGGGGTACTCGCTTGGCGAGCATCCAATGGTTATGTCCATCCTTCAGGTCGTCCACCAACTGTATCTTGTGGTTGGCACCACATCAGTTGCTCGATCATCATCTCTCGGTCCTATATGAGATGCAAGGTGCATATGTATGAATATAATGAAAATATTACAAGATATTCCAATACATGATAGCGAACTAAACACCAATTAGTAAGACACTGTAACGACTATACGCAAGCGCTAACTATTCGTACGTTATCAACGTTCATCATTAACACCATTAACAAGACGACCACACTTTGTATATTTACACAACACAAATACGACCTCATAAGTACAGGCGTTTATTTAATTGGCTACGGCTTTTCGTTAGTTCTTCCATTTATCACACAAAAGCATCCAACACAAGTTTAACCGATGGCCTAGGCATCAATGTCTATGGAAACTTATAACACAATCAACTAAAGAAGAAACATACAAAACTTGACCCACGTACATTATCAAGCTTAGTCATGGCAAGTCTACATTACTTAGGTGTCAACCAAACATTTTTAGCAAATAGGGTGGACTAAACATTCCTTTGCTCACTTGCAGAATTTTGGACAGCAATACAGCCGTTACTTGTTTTAATCATAACTTTTCAAATATTAATCCAAAACTAGCAAACTAGGACTTTCTGGAAAGCTTAGAAAGTGAACTACAACTTTGGTATTTTCATCACAACATGATTCAACACTTAGCAAGGTCAAAACGTGCTAATACAACAGCGCTGTCCAGATTTGGACAGACTCAGACTTATGACTTTAAAAATTCATATCTGAAGATTCAGGCATCCAAACAAGGTGATCCTAGACTTTCTGGAAAGGTAATAAAATTGTCTACATATCACTTATAAACATCTTAAGGTGATTCAATAGTCAACTAAGGATAAAATACACTAGAAGGCTTTGCTGTCCAGAATTGGACAGATTCAGTCTTCAGACTTTAAACATCCATAACTTAATCTTCAGATCACCAAAAATAGTGATCCAAGACTTTTTGGAAAGCTTAGAAAAAGCACTACATAACTTTTATAATCACCAAGAGGTGATTCCAGGTTTAACTAAATCAAATATTACAGTTTTCGAAATCTGTTCTGTCAGTGGACAGAACACAGCAAGCAGTTTGTAAAATTCATAACTCTTAAACTATCAGGCCTGTAGTTATGAAATTTTAACACAAGCAAGATCAGAAAAACATCTACAACTTCCTTATAATCGACAAGGACTGATTCTAACATTACATTAGGCAAACAATGCAGTTTCTGAAATCTGTACAGAATTTGGGCAGATTCAGTTACTGAATTTGTAAAAAGCATAACTCCTAGGCGATCAGACCTATGACTGTCAAATTTTAACACAAGTTAGATAATAAAGTTATCTACAACTTTCTTGTGGCCACCAATAACTTATTTCAACATTAACTTAAGCAACCACTGCAATTTCTGAAATCTGTCCAGAAATTTGACAGATTCAGGTGCTGGGCTTATGAAAAGCGCAACTCCTAAACGATCAGGTTAATGGCTGCCAAATTTTTGTACAAGCAAGATAATCATGTTATCTACAACTCTTCTATAGCACATATCTACAGAAAACATAATTTAATTCATCAAACACACAGCACAATGAAAACAGCGTGTGCAGCCCAAAACAGCAATCAACACATTTCAGCTTCTATACAATTCAAGAATTGCCGCGTTCTAGAGACTTGAATCATTCTAGCACTTTACCATTTCTTAGAGTTAAATTAATTAAATGAGGACTCACAAGTAGACCTACTAATTCTTATACAAGTTATTTTGCGCTTAAGAACTACCATGCACAATTAATCAACGCATTCACCACAATCCCCAAACCCGGCATATAGGTATATCAAAGCGTCTTTCACCCACTAGTTTGCATTTTTGCTTAGACACCACATGAGCACTACTAATTTTTACCCTTGATCATAACCCTGCGCAAATGGGCTACAACATCCCAAGCGGGTGCAAGAACACTAGTTTCTAGTTTTAACCCCGTGATTATTCCATTAATCATTTTAACTACTTAATCGGCATCGACCGACTTAACTTCATCTCGACGGTCCGAGCACCACAATTCATGAAGTCTACCTAGACATCTAGCATCACATAGAGAGTCTACTACTTCACATTGCAATTCATACAGAAGCGCAAGGTGACAATAATAACACACAGGTAATCGACCTTTCCTACGACCTTCAGTTAGGTCATCAACAGATGACATGATGACTACGAAAGCATGTCACCATTTCATCACACTCATCGCCTATATGCGCACTAATTTATTTCTTGAGACACATGCACTCAAAATCAATCTACACTACACAAATACACGTATCTCTTATTTATGCGCCGACTTAACACCTTTCGGGATAAAGCGTCACTATAAACACCTTACACCTAATTTCCTTAGGAACCTATTAGTTCACTCGAAGACATCTATTCAAGTCATAAACACCATCATACACTATATGTGAAGCACAATGTAAGGAACACATATTGCGCATCGACACGACTCGACTTATAAATGTAGAGGAAGCGGTGACTACTTTGGCATGTCACCACCTCTCTAGTTAAGCCAAAACAATTTCTACTTATATCGATCGAACATTCATGTCGAGCACCACAATGCACTTCGATATACACGTTCGACATCACGGTGCTTCGACAGACCCACACTTCTAATCTACTTATCACATCCAACCAACACCACATGCCCACTACACTCTTATGACCAAGTTTTGGCGCAAATATTTATAACAACTATCGACTAGACGAGTGGAACACCAAACTGATTATTTGTACATCTCATCTTCAACAATAACATGTCGCATAACTTATATTCTCAATCTACTCTAACCTACACCAACGATGAATACATAAGATATAATTATCTTAGACTAACTCATTAGCCGACTACGGAAATCACCGAGCATGCTTTAGGCTTTATTTAAATTTGCCGCGCGAACACAATATTTTACGACGAAGCATTTTAACAATCAATTAATACATCCGCGACCAATTCCTATGACGTACAAAATAACTATCGCAGCCACACATATTCAACATTAATATACACCATATTTGTATGCATGCCATCAATCGAAACACATCAATAGTAAAGCATAAGTCTATCCACCTGTCAAACCCGGATTCGGGTTGCACCTGCGTCCACGGTTTAGGGGCTTCACCAAAACATGCATCGCGCGAGACGCCGCGGCAACATCCAGCTGCGATTTACATCACTCAATGGTTCAAACATTTTTATCAAGCACTTAAGATCCAAAAACAATGGAATACTAGCGAGGGGCTCACCAAGGATTTTTGACGCCGACTCACAAGCGCGGCGCAGATCGACGACGCCGCGTGGGGCTGTCTCAAACACCACCGCGACGACGCGGGTCGGGACTGTGCAGATCGAGCGAGCACGCGATGCGGGGGATCCGGGGCTGCTGTTTTTGGACCGACATCGCTGCGCAGAGAATCATGGCGCCATGGCCGCTGTCCGAGCAGGGGCCCCTTGCTGCCGCACTAGGGAAAATAGGAAGGGGGCTCGCTGCATCCCTGCCGAGGTCGAGCATGGGGGAGACATCGTGCGGTGAAGGGAGTGGCCGGTGTCAGAGATGGAGAAACTCGCCGACCCCGGGAGCGGGTTTGGATACGGGACCTCGCTGGATTTTTGGAGCAGGGAGCAGGGTTCAGCGCCCTGACTGCCAGCAGCCAAGAGAGCAGAGAGAACACAGGGGAAAAAAAAATGGAGCAAGGCAGCGCCAGAGATGGTGTCCGTGCCAGCACTCCACCATGGAGGAGCAGAGGAAGGGGGACCCGGCGGAGGGAGCTCGGCGTCCGAGCAGAGGGGAGCTGGAGTGTTGTGGCCGTGGGGAGCGCAGAGCCATGTGCTGCGGCTGCGCGCAGGGAAGTTGCAGGTCCGCACAGCACGAGCAGAGCGCGCTCGAGGAGCACGGCTGCCGGAAGAAGGGATCCCGGCGCCATGGGGAAGAAGGCCTTGGGGAGGGAGCTCGCCCGCCGGCCATGGAGGAGAGCTCGGACGGGATTATTCTGGGCGCCAGCCCTTCCCTCCGCGATGGCGAGGCTGAGCTGGGATAGGGGAGCCGCCGTGCCGGGCCGAACGGCCATGGGGACTGCAGAGAGGGAGGAGGCCGGGTGGGCGATGGAGGCGCCGGTTGGAGAAGCCCGGCGTCGCGCCATGGGGGAGGAGGAGCCAAGCCCCTGCTGCAGCCGTGGGAAGAGGGGTGCTTGCTGCGCGTGGGAGGAAGCAGCCAGGAAGAATGCAAGTGGCGGCTAGGGGAAAAAGGAGGGGTGGGAGTGGAAAATGCCCAAGTGAGCACCCCTATTTATAGAAGAAGCCCTAGGGTTAGGTCTTAGTGGGCCTAGTGGGCTGGGCTGGGCTTGGCCGGCCCAAAATACGAATTCGGGCTGCGCTAATTTATTTTCCGGACTAAAAATGTTTCCCGCGGATTTCGTCTGTACGCAAAACAGAGTGAACTAGAGTTCGGACGAACAGACGGGTGAGCGATTAACTCGGTCGAGAGTTGGATTTGATTCCGCTAGGGAATAATTACCTACGCATGGTTCGAAAATAAATTGCCTCGGGATACGACCGACGTTCGGATTTTAATCGGAGAAGGTGAATCGTGGTATTTTAAGATCGCTGTCGATGCGGGGTTTTGAATTCGGTTTGGGACATAGGGATATTTGACCGAGTCGAGTAAGAAATAATTAGAGGACGATGTACTGAGTATTCCGTGTGAGAGTACGGAGTCGGATTAAAATAGTCAGACATCGATCGAAGTTCAGGAGTTAGATGCGGGCTCAGATCAGATAATAGTCGTCGAGAGTTTGATTTAGAGAGCTTCAGATGAGATTTAAGATTCGAGAATGATCTTCCAGTCGGCATGAGTTCCGAGAATTAAAAGTTTTAACACGCTCCAAAATTGGTTGTTTCTCGCGATCGATTAACTCTGAATTCGGTGAACTTCCGAGAGAAAGCCTGATAAACAGAGATAGGCACGATCGAAGAATAGAAATTTTTACTGAACATTCGCGTTAGGGACAAATCTCCCGACATAACATGAAACTGACACCTGGGGTGTCACAGCCTTCCCCCCTTAAACAGAATCTCGTCCCGAGATTCGAATGAGGATATTTAAGGGTGGAGAAGCATGTAACTCCCAGGCTGAAGATAGGTGCAAATTCATGAGATGGGATTTGACAAGATAATGAAGATAGATTTGGATAGAATATCGCGGCATGATGAGACAAAATGCAGCGATCACTCTGAGAAAATGTTCACAAAAGGTAGCACATCGGTGTAGTCTTATAATGGATCACAACTATTAACCATGATACCATCGCGTGCCGAGCAGCTCAACCATGTGTGCACCATAGTAGGCTCTCGGTTTCGTCGCGGCACCATCGGTCGTTAGTCATAACACCATTACCAAACGTAACCAATGAGAATTCCACATAGCATAAATAGATGGAGCCCATGAGAGTATGGCTCAGAAAATGTGATCAGAGTTGAAGCAGAGATTGCTGGCAAAAAGAGCATCACATGAGAATTTTCATTTAACTCAAAGAACCATTTTATGATCAGCATGGAGATTATCAGATCAGATATCAGCACGAGATTTGATATGAGGATGAACCGACCATGACATCAAAATAGATTGTTGAGCTGTTAGAGACATGAGAGAACCAAGGACAACAATGAAATCCATTGAACTAAATGGATGCACTGATTAGAGATAAGTTGATAAAATGACGTCATGATCCTTGGAGGAAGAGCATGAGATCGACCAGAATTGAGAGATTTAGGCAGATCAACATCCGATACTTGAGAACGGGTTATAGTAAATAACCAGATAACAGGGCAGAATCATTAAAGAATCCAGAGATTTGGATGATTAAGCCACAACATGATTCACAAGATAAAGGATTATTAGATCCAGGCGAAACGAGAGGTAGGCAAACAGGATCAGCTAGGATGATCAACAGGAATGCTATGAAGTTTCAGGGGCAAGGATTTATGGAAAGAAACAGGGCCTTGATAAGGTTTGCGCAACTAGACACCAACAACAATTATATTCTTTTGACACAAGTGCACAAGGAGACTTAGGCTGGTCTAGCGGTCAAGCTATGGGCATCTATAGGTTGTGCGGGTGCATTATCAATAGTGCAACACACAAGGGCTAGAAAACACCAACACAAGCATGTGATTTGATTTTTTTTTTTAAGGGTTTCACTTGCTAACCACTAGGTTGTTTAAAATGGGGGTGTATTTTTATGAGGAAACAAACAACATATTTTTTTTTGTAAAAAGGGTTGAACAATTTCAACACCACCTAGATAGCAAGGCAAGAGAAACACATAACACAACCTAACAAGACTTACCAATCTGACATGAGGTACGACATTTCTAACATAACAGTACATCACATTATTCACAAGTTTTTATTATTGGGATAAAGGTGAGAGAAGCATGTTGATGCGCAAGAGACAATTATAATGCGACAATCAGGATGCATGCTCATTCTAGTCGTCTTCTCGGACCTAACTAAGTCTTCGGGTGCTGCTATAGCATCCCTATTAATAGTAGTAGGAGCCTTTATGGCCTATATAATTAGCCACCTAGCTACCCATCTATTCCCTAAGGCTTCGCGTCTTAGATCTATCCTTATCGTCCTGACGGTCTATCCAACATTGGTTTCTAGCAAGTTTTACTTTAGAAAAGGTTGGTAATCCTGACTTATTGACTTCCCTGTGATGGTATTCGCTCCGATACCAGCTGTGGCGGAACCGCCCGAATTATTCCAACTTAAGTGCCTAAGTCCCGCCTTAAAGGCTAGACCACACTTAAATAGGAATAAATCGTCAGTCCCTCGGATCTAGTCCGACGAGGCCACTTATCCAGGATCGAATACCACTAGCTCACACGAAGGTGAGGCACAGAGAAATACCATAAAACATAATACCACAAATTTAATAAGTATCATTAGTGACTACATTATCGGAGTTTCAGAAATAATAACCATAAATTTTAATGCAGCGGAAATAACTAACGGAGAAGAACCGAGCAACATGGCGAAGCCTGGCCACGCTACTCCTCCTGGTCCTCTCCTGCGGAAGCAGTAACCCACTCGACCATCTATCCCGGTGGCAGGGATGGGGGCCAAGTCACACCAGCAACAAATCATCCTAAGGGGTACCTGCAAAAATTGTGCCACAAGCAAGGCTGAGTATACTAATACTCAGCTAGACTTACCCGGTGTGAGGAGTCTATACTCCTCTACCTCTAGACATGCAGCTGTTTGGCTGTGGGGTTTGGTTGCCAAAAGCACTAGCTGAGTTTCTAAATCAAGATTTTAACTTTGTCAAGTTTAAGTGTGACTCCCTTAAGGCTAAATGTGTACTATCTACTCATACATGGTATCAAACATATTTAGCAATCAACATCTTGTGTCAACTCATCATATTTCCACTTGTTACTCAATGCAGTACAATGGATCAAGCAGTCTCATTAGCTGCGAGAAGCAGACGATTCGAATCGAGTTTTTATCCTTGCAAGGTAAACCTAAACACACGACGTGGCGAGGCACTCCGTCCCCACACACATCAACCGTCCCCATCGATTCCCTGGCAACAGATCAGGACTCACCGCCTTGGCGTACAATGCCTCACTGACCCCGACTGGCCGTCGTGCAGTGACCGCACTTGTACCCACCATAACCGGAATGGGAGACCTCGTCTCAGGTCGCGTGAGGGGGTATGTCTGCGGGCAGGTTCACTCAGGTACTAGGCTTACCGATTTACCATATTTCTCGGTATGTGTTTAGTACGTTCAAACGCTTGACACAGGTATCCGCACGTTAATCCTTATTCCAATTTTCATCTCGTAGACCACGCGTCCCCATGGACCGTGTCCACAGACCATCACCATTCTGTTATCAAAGTGGATACAACCAAATCCTGACCTCGCGCGAGTGCTAGAAAAATCACTCGACTTCTACCGAGATCCTAATTAATAAAGCAGCTACTCGACCTAGCATACTAGTATCCATCTCAAAGGAATCCTGAGTTCATGCAACTAGGGTTTCAGGCAACTCCTACACTTAAGTGCACAGTACAAGCCTACAAACATTAAGTGTAGTAAAATAGCATATATAAACGGTTATGCATAAAACCGGGGCTTGCCTTTAATTTGACACTTAGATAGTGTTTGCTGGGGGGGTACTCGCTTGGCGAGCATCCAATGGTTATGTCCATCCTTCAGGTCGTCCACCAACTGTATCTTGTGGTTGGCACCACATCAGTTGCTCGATCATCATCTCTCGGTCCTATATGAGATGCAAGGTGCATATGTATGAATATAATGAAAATATTACAAGATATTCCAATACATGATAGCGAACTAAACACCAATTAGTAAGACACTGTAACGACTATACGCAAGCGCTAACTATTCGTACGTTATCAACGTTCATCATTAACACCATTAACAAGACGACCACACTTTGTATATTTACACAACACAAATACGACCTCATAAGTACAGGCGTTTATTTAATTGGCTACGGCTTTTCGTTAGTTCTTCCATTTATCACACAAAAGCATCCAACACAAGTTTAACCGATGGCCTAGGCATCAATGTCTATGGAAACTTATAACACAATCAACTAAAGAAGAAACATACAAAACTTGACCCACGTACATTATCAAGCTTAGTCATGGCAAGTCTACATTACTTAGGTGTCAACCAAACATTTTTAGCAAATAGGGTGGACTAAACATTCCTTTGCTCACTTGCAGAATTTTGGACAGCAATACAGCCGTTACTTGTTTTAATCATAACTTTTCAAATATTAATCCAAAACTAGCAAACTAGGACTTTCTGGAAAGCTTAGAAAGTGAACTACAACTTTGGTATTTTCATCACAACATGATTCAACACTTAGCAAGGTCAAAACGTGCTAATACAACAGCGCTGTCCAGATTTGGACAGACTCAGACTTATGACTTTAAAAATTCATATCTGAAGATTCAGGCATCCAAACAAGGTGATCCTAGACTTTCTGGAAAGGTAATAAAATTGTCTACATATCACTTATAAACATCTTAAGGTGATTCAATAGTCAACTAAGGATAAAATACACTAGAAGGCTTTGCTGTCCAGAATTGGACAGATTCAGTCTTCAGACTTTAAACATCCATAACTTAATCTTCAGATCACCAAAAATAGTGATCCAAGACTTTTTGGAAAGCTTAGAAAAAGCACTACATAACTTTTATAATCACCAAGAGGTGATTCCAGGTTTAACTAAATCAAATATTACAGTTTTCGAAATCTGTTCTGTCAGTGGACAGAACACAGCAAGCAGTTTGTAAAATTCATAACTCTTAAACTATCAGGCCTGTAGTTATGAAATTTTAACACAAGCAAGATCAGAAAAACATCTACAACTTCCTTATAATCGACAAGGACTGATTCTAACATTACATTAGGCAAACAATGCAGTTTCTGAAATCTGTACAGAATTTGGGCAGATTCAGTTACTGAATTTGTAAAAAGCATAACTCCTAGGCGATCAGACCTATGACTGTCAAATTTTAACACAAGTTAGATAATAAAGTTATCTACAACTTTCTTGTGGCCACCAATAACTTATTTCAACATTAACTTAAGCAACCACTGCAATTTCTGAAATCTGTCCAGAAATTTGACAGATTCAGGTGCTGGGCTTATGAAAAGCGCAACTCCTAAACGATCAGGTTAATGGCTGCCAAATTTTTGTACAAGCAAGATAATCATGTTATCTACAACTCTTCTATAGCACATATCTACAGAAAACATAATTTAATTCATCAAACACACAGCACAATGAAAACAGCGTGTGCAGCCCAAAACAGCAATCAACACATTTCAGCTTCTATACAATTCAAGAATTGCCGCGTTCTAGAGACTTGAATCATTCTAGCACTTTACCATTTCTTAGAGTTAAATTAATTAAATGAGGACTCACAAGTAGACCTACTAATTCTTATACAAGTTATTTTGCGCTTAAGAACTACCATGCACAATTAATCAACGCATTCACCACAATCCCCAAACCCGGCATATAGGTATATCAAAGCGTCTTTCACCCACTAGTTTGCATTTTTGCTTAGACACCACATGAGCACTACTAATTTTTACCCTCGATCATAACCCTGCGCAAATGGGCTACAACATCCCAAGCGGGTGCAAGAACACTAGTTTCTAGTTTTAACCCCGTGATTATTCCATTAATCATTTTAACTACTTAATCGGCATCGACCGACTTAACTTCATCTCGACGGTCCGAGCACCACAATTCATGAAGTCTACCTAGACATCTAGCATCACATAGAGAGTCTACTACTTCACATTGCAATTCATACAGAAGCGCAAGGTGACAATAATAACACACAGGTAATCGACCTTTCCTACGACCTTCAGTTAGGTCATCAACAGATGACATGATGACTACGAAAGCATGTCACCATTTCATCACACTCATCGCCTATATGCGCACTAATTTATTTCTTGAGACACATGCACTCAAAATCAATCTACACTACACAAATACACGTATCTCTTATTTATGCGCCGACTTAACACCTTTCGGGATAAAGCGTCACTATAAACACCTTACACCTAATTTCCTTAGGAACCTATTAGTTCACTCGAAGACATCTATTCAAGTCATAAACACCATCATACACTATATGTGAAGCACAATGTAAGGAACACATATTGCGCATCGACACGACTCGACTTATAAATGTAGAGGAAGCGGTGACTACTTTGGCATGTCACCACCTCTCTAGTTAAGCCAAAACAATTTCTACTTATATCGATCGAACATTCATGTCGAGCACCACAATGCACTTCGATATACACGTTCGACATCACGGTGCTTCGACAGACCCACACTTCTAATCTACTTATCACATCCAACCAACACCACATGCCCACTACACTCTTATGACCAAGTTTTGGCGCAAATATTTATAACAACTATCGACTAGACGAGTGGAACACCAAACTGATTATTTGTACATCTCATCTTCAACAATAACATGTCGCATAACTTATATTCTCAATCTACTCTAACCTACACCAACGATGAATACATAAGATATAATTATCTTAGACTAACTCATTAGCCGACTACGGAAATCACCGAGCATGCTTTAGGCTTTATTTAAATTTGCCGCGCGAACACAATATTTTACGACGAAGCATTTTAACAATCAATTAATACATCCGCGACCAATTCCTATGACGTACAAAATAACTATCGCAGCCACACATATTCAACATTAATATACACCATATTTGTATGCATGCCATCAATCGAAACACATCAATAGTAAAGCATAAGTCTATCCACCTGTCAAACCCGGATTCGGGTTGCACCTGCGTCCACGGTTTAGGGGCTTCACCAAAACATGCATCGCGCGAGACGCCGCGGCAACATCCAGCTGCGATTTACATCACTCAATGGTTCAAACATTTTTATCAAGCACTTAAGATCCAAAAACAATGGAATACTAGCGAGGGGCTCACCAAGGATTTTTGACGCCGACTCACAAGCGCGGCGCAGATCGACGACGCCGCGTGGGGCTGTCTCAAACACCACCGCGACGACGCGGGTCGGGACTGTGCAGATCGAGCGAGCACGCGATGCGGGGGATCCGGGGCTGCTGTTTTTGGACCGACATCGCTGCGCAGAGAATCATGGCGCCATGGCCGCTGTCCGAGCAGGGGCCCCTTGCTGCCGCACTAGGGAAAATAGGAAGGGGGCTCGCTGCATCCCTGCCGAGGTCGAGCATGGGGGAGACATCGTGCGGTGAAGGGAGTGGCCGGTGTCAGAGATGGAGAAACTCGCCGACCCCGGGAGCGGGTTTGGATACGGGACCTCGCTGGATTTTTGGAGCAGGGAGCAGGGTTCAGCGCCCTGACTGCCAGCAGCCAAGAGAGCAGAGAGAACACAGGGGAAAAAAAAAAATGGAGCAAGGCAGCGCCAGAGATGGTGTCCGTGCCAGCACTCCACCATGGAGGAGCAGAGGAAGGGGGACCCGGCGGAGGGAGCTCGGCGTCCGAGCAGAGGGGAGCTGGAGTGTTGTGGCCGTGGGGAGCGCAGAGCCATGTGCTGCGGCTGCGCGCAGGGAAGTTGCAGGTCCGCACAGCACGAGCAGAGCGCGCTCGAGGAGCACGGCTGCCGGAAGAAGGGATCCCGGCGCCATGGGGAAGAAGGCCTTGGGGAGGGAGCTCGCCCGCCGGCCATGGAGGAGAGCTCGGACGGGATTATTCTGGGCGCCAGCCCTTCCCTCCGCGATGGTGAGGCTGAGCTGGGATAGGGGAGCCGCCGTGCCGGGCCGAACGGCCATGGGGACTGCAGAGAGGGAGGAGGCCGGGTGGGCGATGGAGGCGCCGGTTGGAGAAGCCCGGCGTCGCGCCATGGGGGAGGAGGAGCCAAGCCCCTGCTGCAGCCGTGGGAAGAGGGGTGCTTGCTGCGCGTGGGAGGAAGCAGCCAGGAAGAATGCAAGTGGCGGCTAGGGGAAAAAGGAGGGGTGGGAGTGGAAAATGCCCAAGTGAGCACCCCTATTTATAGAAGAAGCCCTAGGGTTAGGTCTTAGTGGGCCTAGTGGGCTGGGCTGGGCTTGGCCGGCCCAAAATACGAATTCGGGCTGCGCTAATTTATTTTCCGGACTAAAAATGTTTCCCGCGGATTTCGTCTGTACGCAAAACAGAGTGAACTAGAGTTCGGACGAACAGACGGGTGAGCGATTAACTCGGTCGAGAGTTGGATTTGATTCCGCTAGGGAATAATTACCTACGCATGGTTCGAAAATAAATTGCCTCGGGATACGACCGACGTTCGGATTTTAATCGGAGAAGGTGAATCGTGGTATTTTAAGATCGCTGTCGATGCGGGGTTTTGAATTCGGTTTGGGACATAGGGATATTTGACCGAGTCGAGTAAGAAATAATTAGAGGACGATGTACTGAGTATTCCGTGTGAGAGTACGGAGTCGGATTAAAATAGTCAGACATCGATCGAAGTTCAGGAGTTAGATGCGGGCTCAGATCAGATAATAGTCGTCGAGAGTTTGATTTAGAGAGCTTCAGATGAGATTTAAGATTCGAGAATGATCTTCCAGTCGGCATGAGTTCCGAGAATTAAAAGTTTTAACACGCTCCAAAATTGGTTGTTTCTCGCGATCGATTAACTCTGAATTCGGTGAACTTCCGAGAGAAAGCCTGATAAACAGAGATAGGCACGATCGAAGAATAGAAATTTTTACTGAACATTCGCGTTAGGGACAAATCTCCCGACATAACATGAAACTGACACCTGGGGTGTCACAAGAAGTTCAGCTGCTTTTCAGCAAGAACACTCTAGGTTTCTCAAACCTAACCATGGTCAACCAAAGAATTTTAAAGACATTTTTGGTTTTCAAAAAATAGCTTTTGAATAGAGAGGTTTGAGCTTTGGCAAACACCAACCTTCTTTTTGGATCCCCCTTTATAGTACGACGATTCCTATACTCAAGTTAAATAGAATATAATGAAGTAAACTCCTTGAGAAATTGGTGTCTCATGTGTGATTTCTCCATGGCATTGCTTCATAAGGATCACAAACATCTTTGTCTCACCTTTTGAAGCAAACTCAAATCAAACCCTGTGACTTGTACCATATCACCTTATATGAGTTCAAATCATGGCTTCAAGTCACCTTACTGATGCATCAACATGTTGTAACTCTTCATAGCTGATTAGTTCATCGACTTAGTGCAAGTACTCTCTTCTTCACCTTAGCCATGGTACCTCGGTCTACAAGCCGTCGCTTGGCCTTCACCTTCGCTTAGTTCCTTGAAGCCCTTTCCTTGCTATCTTCACCCTATCAAGCCATTCTTGAGTCACATCCTATTGAGCATCCATTGAGAGAATCATTTCTTCAATATTGTGAACCTTGCTTGAATGTCATCTAGATATAACTGCTAAGATCAATCAAGCTCTAGTTTGATTCTCATAGAAGCATATATGGACTAATAGTAATATGGTCAAGCCAATTCACGATTCCTCATATCTTATCCACTTTGGCTTAACCAGTCCTCTTAATCACTTTATCCTCTATTCTGATCATATGTATGTAGTGATTTCTCAGGTCTTGTCCATATATATTCAAACCAATACAGAGACCATATTATATCCATTTGCATTGTCTCATTGGTTATTTAACCTCATGTTGAACCTTTGTTCATTGATCATTATACACTATTCAAGTATGTTCATCATACTGAATTTCCTGTTCAACACTTAGCAAACTCGTTAGACCTTTAAATGTGTTGTTATCCAAATCACCAAAACTCACAAAAGGGATGAATGCACTTTCAATCTCCCCCTTTTTGGTGATTGATGACAACACATTTAAAGCTTACATAAGATTTTATAAATAAGATTTTGAATCCTATGATATAGTTTCCTCCCCCTAAATATGTGCATTTCAGAAAATACCAGTTTTGTACTCAAATGCCAAAAGCACATATTTGGGTCAAAGTATGGAGACAACTTATATCATACTATTCATAGGGTGCAGTGTGTCATAAAATAAACGTGATGCTCATGACATAGTATGCACTCATCAACTTTCTACATCTTATGTTTTTCTTATGATTCCCCCTTTTGTTAATTATTTCTCACCTATTTAAAAATAAAGATAAGCTTTAATGCAAAATTTCTCCCCCTTTGTCATAAATCTCCAAAAAAGGATACAAAGAATATAAAGGGTAGAAATTATAATTTAAGCAAGATGTGAACACACTATCATGAAAAGGATCCTTAGATGGCACAAAGGTAATGGAGAAGTGTCATAAGTGATGTACCTTTGTGTTTTACCTTTTCAAAGAGGTGTTCCACACTTGTGTTGTATTTAGAGTTCATTTTGCAATCTCTTGTTGGCATAATTATGACATAGGTCCAAGATATCAAATGAATATTGTCATACTATTTGAAAGATAAATCTTGATACCTGGAGTCTAGATGTCACCTAGCATTTTCTTATCATAACAAGAGGCAGCATGAAAATTGCACAAGTATGAATTATACAACTAGTGATCATGTACGAACAATATCAATTGAAAACCACCAATTGATACAATTTGATAGATAATCAGATCACTAATTGCATATTACACTAAGTTCTCCTCAAGTTTTAGTGCACACATATATATGAATTCAATTGATACCTATTGAGAGTACTTATTTGCAACTTAAAGTCCCGTTGGCATAAAAGGAGTATCAATTGAACATAATCATGCAACATAAGAAACATGTGCACTATTTAATCAATTAAGTTCTAGACAGGAGAATCTATAAGCTATGCTACTTCAGATATTTGTAATTCAAAAAGATGTGATACATATTTACCAATTTTAGATGACGTTGGAGTAGCATATACAAGAGAAACTCATTCTCTTATGAAATGTATAGAAGATACATTTATTGGAGCAAAGAATCTTTGATACCCATCAAAATTTACAGTGGAAGTGATTGTCTTTGCCCGAAGATTCCTTTCTAATTTGAGACTACACACATAATAGACTTGGAAATGAAGTTAGTCTCAAAGATTCAAATTATAGACCATTCTCCCCCTAAATGTGTGCATACAAGTGATGAATACTTGTTTAGCTTATGCACTTGGACTTGTGAGGCCTGGGGATTAAGTTCTACAATTTGAACCTTGGTACAAATAAAGTATGGAAATGTGAAATTATACCAATTGAAGGAATTACTGATACTCAACAAGTATACTAATAGACATGATATGCAACATTTTAAGCCAAAAAGTTAGCATGTTTGACTCACACCTCACTAAGATGACTTAAAACTAACTTATGACATCACCACAAGAGGTATTAATCAAATATCTAGAGATTCTTTAATCGTCACCACAAGTGTAACCTTATGGTGTGACTTAAGATATTGCATATACATGCATACACTAACTTGTAAGAGCCTAGATACACGAATGTAATATAATAGTTCATGGAGTGACACACCTTTGTTCCATGCCATATGGTCTTCATTATAATCATGAATTTCTATCTTAGCTTTTGATAGGCTTGACATTTCAAAGAGAAACTTATCCTCTTTAAACGATCAAGAGAAACTCATTCTCTTCAAAGAACTACACAAATTCACTAAAAGAAAATGTTAGTCTTTAAGGACACAAGATATAGAATGAGCTCCCCCTAAATGTATGCATCAAGTACTCGAATTACTTGTAACATGCACTTGATTCAATTAAGATTCTTAGAGGAGTTCATCATATATCTTGATCAAGGCATAATATATTTGAAACAATTGAATTTATGCTAGAGAACACATATCGTTCCCCAATAGAACTAATCCATGGGGTGACATGTGGTAAATATTTGATCATTTCCTTGGAACCACTCATCCTCATTTGATGTTCTCTAAGGTGTGAGACTACAAAACATGAACTTGAAGAAATCATTAGTCTCACAAGATATAGGCTAAACTCTCCCTCAATTTGTGCATGCAAGAGTACACAAAGTACACTTATGCCCATTAACAATGTGAGGTTAAAGGAGATGTTTGTACTATATCTTGGCTTAACATAACATGCTTTATATAGATGATGAAAATTAAACCAATTGAAGATTTAAGAACTGAAAGTATATCAATTGAAATCCTGAAGGGTAAAGCATGCTAATATGAACCTCAAACCTCATAATGAAGGATATCATATAAATATGTCACTATATCTTCATTATTTGGTTGACAAAAAAAAATATAACTCCCTTCTTGAATCATTGTGATCTCTTTTCTCTTTACGATTTCATCCAACCAAGTGATCTTGAACTTCTTTCATCTTTTCTTGATTCGATCATACTTAATATGAGATCAATTGAAACTCAATGATTGAAACAACCAAGACTCTTATATCCGTAGATTTTAAATCCATCTTGAAAACACTTGGAAGGACCTTATTGAAACACTTGGCCGCTTATCAACTTCATCTTACTTTAGTTGAATAGTATCCTTAAGCTTGTGATTTATCCGATTTAAAACAAGCACCATCTCTTAACATAGATTTCCTATGGATAAACTTAGCACAAGAGATGACATTATTAGCACAAGCACTAGTTTCTTATTTTGCAACCCTTTATATGTGGAAGGCAAGCGAGTTGCTAAAATAGAGAAACCTCATAATATGGACTAAATTTCCCTTGAGCCCTCATGCACAATATATTTTGAATGTCATGGATAATATGCATGGTTATTCAATGAAGTCTAAAAGGGCTGACTTAATCCATATTATGGTAAGTGTCCAATATAGAAGAATCAAATCCAAATTAACTAGATAGAGAATACGTCACATAAATTTGGATTGTTGACCATATGATAATATTCATTCATCTTCCAATTGGACCTTTATTTCATAATCAACAACTGATGTATATCCTCAAGTGCTTCTTTTTCCTTAGTGGCTACACAAGTCACAAAAAGATAAGATTTGAAAATAATATGCACTTGAGATTCAGTTGTTACCACCCTAGCTACTATCTCCAAAGATGATTTATACATTCATTATCGAGCACCCAACTTGATCCATTGAAGGAATGATCCTGTAAAACAAGTTTAAGTTTCATATCCTGGTACCCAATTTGAATTGGGTCCTTTGAGATTAGTAGTAAGAGCCTTGAGTACCCACACAATCCTAATTGTGGCCTTTCTCTTTGTGTAGGCACCCACATATACTTGACAACCATCTTACATGGTTTTAAGTCAATATTTAATCACATAGATAAAAACTAGAGTTAAGAATAGGAGCCTTTTCTCCTTTTATTAATACATCGTTGTGTTGCCTTCTTGATGATGAACCTACCTTGACTTTGGGTGCACCTAGCTTATCAAGGTTAGTCGCACAAGCATTCATATCATAAAGACAAGTTATGCATGGAATTTACAACTTAGTGATCCAATTCAATGTGAAGCATATGGATATCGATTGAAGTAGATTTCTAAAATATCAAAATATGAGTTTTCAAAATTTAGAGAGTATGGATCACTAATTGTACCTTTTACAGTTTAAAAATCATATCCATGTTAGTGCATATGTATGTGATGAATATTAACAAAAAGATTCTTATGCACTTTTAGAATTAACGATAAGGGAATTTTAAACTGCATCAAGAGTAGCTATTTAGAAAACAAAGATTACAATCCATATGAATGAGATACAAATTTACCATTTTGGATTGTCTTAGTATAGCTTACTCAAGTGAAACTTATTCTTTATGACACAAGATATATAATGTTCTCCCACTAGATATGTGCATCAAGAATTTTGAATGACTTGCCACATGCACTTTCAATTCACTTAAGAGTCGCATGAGGAGTACATTACATATCATGGTCAAGGCATGACAAATTTGCAATGAATTAACTTATGCTTAAGAATACTTACCACCATATAGAACGTACCATTTGTTATACCAATTTGATAGATCTTACTATCTGTGGTGGTGTCACCTTAGTATTCTTATTTTCATCATTTGTGAAGACTTCCTTCTTTGTTATCTCTTTTCCTTTTAAAACTAGTCGATAAAACACTTTGAAAAGAGGCATTAGTAGTACAAGGAAGTATTTAATGAATGATGATATATATATATGAATGGCAAACAAATCATCATTTATGAGGCATAAAGGCATAAAATAATTCCTTTTAAATTAATGCACATGGATGAGTGAATTAATAATATGCACCAATTTACAAATTTAAGCCAAAAGGAATTTAACCTTCATATTGGCATTTCTTTCCATAAAATAGATTATTACCAATTGAAAGAATGCCACTTGAAAGGAACTATTATTGGTCACATACCAAATGAAACAACTAGTTCCATACCTTTGCCTTGAGCATTCCTAATCTTTCTTTGTTTGAAGATTAACCTTTAATGCTTGTGATTTTACCAAATGAAAGAGCACAATCTCTACTTATGAATTTCCATGAAATGGCTTAAAAGAGATTGCATTAGAAACACAAACAATAGTTTCCTATTTAGAAACCACTAGTATATGAATGACAAGAAGGTTACTAAAATAAGGAAACCTCATGATATGAACTAAATTTCCCTTACAAGCATCATGCATAACACCAAAATTAAACAAGGTGAAAAAACATGATTATTTAATTAAGTTTACATGGCAAGTTTAATTCATAGCATGGTGAGTGATTAATGTAGAAGACTCAAAACCAATTTAAACAAGAATGAATACATCACATAGTATTGGTTTGATCTTCTTTGAATGTTGAATGGCATACTCCATTTGGGAAACACATTCTCATGATGTGAGACTACATAAACACTTGGATAGAAACATTAGTCTCACAACTCTAGTCATATAGAGAATTCCCCTTTTGATAAGTGCTTTAAGAATTTGAATTTCTTACTTAGCACTCTATTCATTTAAGAACATGGGATAATCCTCTTTATGTCTAGGTCATGGCAATAATACGATAATTCATTTGAAACATGACACAAATTAATTATCATCAATTAAAGCATGTAGATTGCCACATATAAGAATAACAAATATGCAATCTACCATATGATTGGAACTTTTCAAAGACAAGGTAAAATATTTTAAGTTCATTCTCAAGTGCTTCATTTTTCCTTTATGTGGCTACGAAAGACACAAAGGAATATACTAATTAAAAGTAATGTGCACTTAAGATTTAATTGTTACCATCCTTTAGATATCCCTTAGTTGTAGGCCTTTTGCTTGATTCCCACAAAGGTTAATCCTTATTCCCTACAACACAAGTTCTTGCTATAGATGAATATGAAGTTAGTGATATAACAACTCAATTCATCTTTGGGTCAATCTTAAAGGATAGACAATGTAAGATTGATAGCTTGAGATAAGAATTGAGTTAAACCGCTCAAGCACCCCAAAGCTTCATATCATCTCTGGGTACCTGCAAAACTTATTAAGTACATTTTGGTACCCATTTTTGGATGGGTCCACCAAGGTTAGCTAATAAATACTTAGGCACCCAAATGGCCTTTGTGCTAGTTTTAGGTGAACTAATTACCTTTCTAGCACAAGTGTCATTTTTTGGTCTCCTAAGCGAATATGAATGTATTGACAAGTTAAGCTTAGAAGTTTTACCCTTTGGACAAACCTTTAATAGATGACCTTTTTCACGGCAATTATATCAAATGTGATGCTTGTCCTTGCAATGCATTTGCCTTTTGCTTTCATCCTTTTTGATGGTCATCTTTCTTGATCGTGCAAGGTCTTGATTCTTCATGTGGGGGCATGAATCAATTTCATGGCCCTTCTCCTTGCATCCATAGCACCTCCTATCGCTTCTCTTTGATCTTTCTTTGTTGAAGCACATAGGTACATTGTTAGAGCAAATCATATGAGCATTAATTTTCTCACCATGGATTTTGCTCATGCCCTTCTTGGAAAGCTTGGTTTTCTTTTGAAGGGGTTTTGTGCATGCTACTGTTGTCCCCTTCTCAAGCTTTTTCACCATATTATCACGGTTATCTTGAGAAGGTTGAGCATGACACTTTCCCTTCAAACGAGTTAAGCTCCTTCTTAGCATTCCAACTTCTTCCTTGAGCTCTTTATTTTCTTGTGTGATAGAAATATCACTAATTCCTGAAATTTCTAGCTCAATGGAAGATTGGCTTTCTTGAGAGCAACATTTGTTAGCACATAATAACATAGTTTCTACTTGAGTGCATGTGCAAATGTGAGGTTGGTATGATTTCAAATTAGTTAACACAACCTCATGAGCCATTTCTAACATGATATGTGAATCCATCAATTTATTATGAGAGTACACAAGCATATCACGTTTTTCTTGCAAAGCTAGATTTTCAATATTTAGCTTTTCTATCGTGTTCTTGAGCATAGCATTTTTATTTTCTAATTGAGCAATATATGATGAATGATTAATAGCTTTAATTTGCTCAATTGAAATGTCTTCATACCTTTGGACCAAATCATCATGAGAGCACTTTAGCTTCTCATGCTCTTTGGTCAACTTCTCCAAGTCTTTGATTTTTTCGATGAGGATATCTTCTTGCTTATGAAGCATTTCCTTTTGTTCTTCCGCTCTTTTCATGAGTTTGAGCAAGCTCATCCGGTTCTTCTTACTTAGTTGAGCGAAGAATTTTTGAAGATCATCCTCATCTTCACTATCACTTTCATGCTCCTCCTCATCCTCACTTTCGCTTTCACTGTCACTCCCATTAGCAATAAAGCACATATGAGAAGTGGATTTGAAAGACGAACCTTGTGAAGAGGTGGATTCGTCTTTTGGTCTCCATCGATCATTTTCTTCTTCAATTTTGTTTTTCGCCTCATCTTCCTTCATTTTGAGGAACATCCTTTCGGCGATTCTCATGGCAAGATCTATTGCCCTAGGATCAACATCTGCACCAAAAGATAAAGTCGAGGCAACCTCAACTTTTTCAAGCTTAGAACCACTTTCGTTTCTTAGTCCCCCCGACATGATCTTTTCCTCACGCGGTTAAGCGTTAGAACGAGGATTAGGCTCTGATACCAATTGAAAGTTGCCTAGAGGGGGGGTGAATAGGCAAGTTAAAACTTTTTCAACAAAAACTAGAAGCAAACTGGGTAAAACTGAATTGATCTTGAAATTCACCCAGTTAACTTTGGAAATGAGATGTTCTAAATGATCCACATGGTTCAAAGTAGTAGATCTGAGAAGGGCACTTCTCAAAATCCACACACCAAAAAGATATGAACAAATCTTCCTCGTGATGGTGAGAGAACGAAGAATACAAATAAGCACAATAAACAAGATCACAAGAGACACAAGATTTATCCCGAGGTTCGGTCACACCACCAAGGTGCCCTACTTCCTCGTTGAGGCGCCCACAAAGAGCCGGGTCTCTTTCAACCCTAATCCTCCCTTTGCCGACCACAAAGGTCAAGCTCACACACTAATCTTTGCTCAAACGAGCGGGTAATACAAACTTTCTTGTGGTCTTCCACAAGATTTGGAGACTCACAAGAGACACCTAGTCGTCTAGGAGCTAGAAGCTCCAAGAGTAATGAATCCACAAAGAACTCGATGTAGTACCAAAGCTCGAATGAAGAAGAAGAGCAAGAGAGATTTAGAGATGAAGCACAAAACCGCAGCTCTCAAGCTCACTCAAAGATTTCTCTCCAAAGATTTGAAATGGGAGAGGCAAGAGATGTGTGAGAGTGAGAGGGAGGTGTTTCTTGGGTTAGAAATGGAGTTCAAATCGTGCTCACTACTATGGGGAGAGAGGTAGGGGGAGTATATATAGGTGGAGCTCAAAACTAGCCGTTTGGGCAGATTTTTCTGCCTGAGACCGGTTGAACCGCCCCCTAGGGCGGTTGAACCGCCCCTGGCAGGCTTGGCAGCCTGTCTGCCAGTCTGACTGGCAGACTGACGCGCAGACTGACCGCAGACTGGTCAAGTTGACCAAGACCGGTTGAACCGCCCCTGACAGCTCAGACGACCTGTCTGCCAGTCTGATTGGCAGACTGCAGGTCAGAGGTCAGAGGGGTCAGAGACCAGTTGAACTGCCCCTCAGGACCAGTTCAGCTGGTCTTGACCAGAGAGTTTAGGAGAGAAAACCCCAGCTCAACTGCCCGGAGGCAAGTTCAGCTGGTGTATGGTCAAAGAGGTTCACAGCTGAAGTTGAGTTCAGCTGAGGTTGAGAAAGCTCAACTCAGCTGAAGTCCAGCTCAGCTGAAAAGCTCAGCTGCAGCTGAAGAAGCTCAACTCAGCTGAAGTTAAGTTCAGCTGGAAAGCTCAGCTGTAGTTGAAGAAGTTCAGCTGCTTTTCAGCAAGAACACTCTAGGTTTCTCAAACCTAACCATGGTCAACCAAAGAATTTTAAAGACATTTTTGGTTTTCAAAAAATAGCTTTTGAATAGAGAGGTTTGAGCTTTGGCAAACACCAACCTTCTTTTTGGATCCCCCTTTATAGTACGACGATTCCTATACTCAAGTTAAATAGAATATAATGAAGTAAACTCCTTGAGAAATTGGTGTCTCATGTGTGATTTCTCCATGGCATTGCTTCATAAGGATCACAAACATCTTTGTCTCACCTTTTGAAGCAAACTCAAATCAAACCCTGTGACTTGTACCATATCACCTTATATGAGTTCAAATCATGGCTTCAAGTCACCTTACTGATGCATCAACATGTTGTAACTCTTCATAGCTGATTAGTTCATCGACTTAGTGCAAGTACTCTCTTCTTCACCTTAGCCATGGTACCTCGGTCTACAAGCCGTCGCTTGGCCTTCACCTTCGCTTAGTTCCTCGAAGCCCTTTCCTTGCTATCTTCACCCTATCAAGCCATTCTTGAGTCACATCCTATTGAGCATCCATTGAGAGAATCATTTCTTCAATATTGTGAACCTTGCTTGAATGTCATCTAGATATAACTGCTAAGATCAATCAAGCTCTAGTTTGATTCTCATAGAAGCATATATGGACTAATAGTAATATGGTCAAGCCAATTCACGATTCCTCATATCTTATCCACTTTGGCTTAACCAGTCCTCTTAATCACTTTATCCTCTATTCTTATCATATGTATGTAGTGATTTCTCAGGTCTTGTCCATATATATTCAAACCAATACAGAGACCATATTATATCCATTTGCATTGTCTCATTGGTTATTTAACCTCATGTTGAACCTTTGTTCATTGATCATTATACACTATTCAAGTATGTTCATCATACTAAATTTCCTATTCAACACTTAGCAAACTCGTTAGACCTTTAAATGTGTTGTTATCCAAATCACCAAAACTCACAAAAGGGATGAATGCACTTTCAGCAGGGATGATCAATTGGCTGATATATTTACAAAGCCATTAGATGAAACAAGGTTTTGCAATTTAAGAAGTGAAATGAATGTGATTGATCTCTCAAATGTGGCTTGAGGTTGAATACACATGTGTAGTATTGCATTTAGATTCTAAATATGCTCTTTATGCTATTAATGGGATATTTTTAATGATTTTTTGATTCTTGTTTGATCTAAATAGTTTTATATGAAAATTTGTGTTACTCATGTACATAATGTGTATATGCATGCATACTAACCCTTGGATTGGTCAAAATGTCCATACTTGAGCGATGAACCAAATTTGAAATTCAAAATCAGAAAGTAAACAAAGTTGGGATATTTGAGTATCAGGCCGCGGACCATCCTGGTAATTACCGCGGACCGTCCGGCGTGTCAGGTTCTAGACAGTCCGAGTCAGCAGAGCAGACTGTCTGAATTAACAGGGCGCGGACCGTCCGCCGACCCCACACGGACCGTCCGCGACAGGCAGATAAATCCAGTAGAGGCTGTCAGATTGTCACTTTCAACCTTGTCTCCTTCTCTCTCACACTCCACACGGCAAAAGTGATTCTTGTCAATTGTGAGCGGACGGTGGACCGAAATTGCGCACGGACTATCCGGGAGATTGTTGGGAGTTCATCAACCATGTCTTCATCTCGGTATTTGAAAATCTCATGGAATTTGTCTGATTTATTCAAGTTTGGGGATTCTTAGGGTTTTCTCTCTAATCTAGAATTGGGCAGTGGAATTGAAATTTTGATTGGTGGAATTGCTCGTGTTACTCATTGTGAATATGGTGCAAAAGTTTGAATGGATTTGGATGGTTATTTTATGTCGAATCGATGATTGCACGAATGGGGCGGCTAGGGTTCTAGAAATCGCCCCTAGACGGTTGCAGGCCGTCTACTAGGATGGCGCAGACAGTCCGGCCCCCTAGTGCAGACAGTCCGGCCCCCTAGCGCGGACAGTCCTGTCCCTAACAGAAACTTACACTTTCTTTCTCTGTGTTGTGACATTATCAACTATTAACCAGTGAATGTTCCTCATATATATTGCAGTGGCCAGGGTGGTCTTAAGAAGAAGCTTGCAGGTAGTTTTAAGTCAAAGCGCCATCGTGCAGATGATGCAGATTATAATCCAGCTACAGACTTAGAGGCCCAATCTTCAGCTAGGGGCAGCATTTCTATGGACATAGAAGATGCTCCACACGCTCATCCAGATTATCCAATTGATGTCACAGAATGGACTTATCCAAAGAGAAGATTCTCTATGGCTGAGTACTGCTCCAGGAGAACAGTTAATCAATATGATCTGCCCTCGGACACAAACATTCAATTTTTTCATACTCAGCTTCAGTTTGATGTCTTCTAGGGAACCTTAATGAATACAAACTTTCACAAGCATCAAGTTATTGGTTGGACTTTTATGCTGGGTCAATCAGTCATGGAGGGATTGATTCCAAAGTTTGAGGCATGTGGTCTCTATGATTTTATGGGCCAAAGGACAGACTTCAGTGAGATGGTTGTGAAACAGTTTTTGACAACTACTGAGATTGACATTGATGAGCAATCAATCACTTGGATGACTGGCTTTAAGAGGTATTCTGCAACCTTTGCTGAATTTGCTACTGCAAACAGATTAGACTATGATACAATTTCAGCTGGGATTGATTTGTACGCTGAGGACAACTTTGAAGAATTTGTGCAATTCTATGAGCCAGCGAGGCTGGGCATTCCTAGGAGGTTTGGTGAGACTCCAGGACTGAGGCATCATCCTTCTGTTATTAACAACATTGCTAGAGTAACAATTCTCCCAAAGAGTGGAGATAAGAGCAAGATCAAAGATATTTTCTGGAACATCATCCACCATATCATGAATGGTGAGGTAATGAATGTGGTGCTATTTATGATGAGGCAATTGAATGACCTCAAGATGGACAAGAACCAGAACTTGGCCTATGCTCCATACATCATGGCTCCCATCAAGGCTAAGACCAGATTTGAGGGGCGTTGTGAGACAGCTCACACTCCATTTAGGCCTTTCAAAAATGAGATTGGATTCCTCACCAGGCCTCTTATTCCTTTCCTAGATAATGAGGAAGAAGCTGCTCCTAAGGCTAATGCAGTTGAGCAGATGCCTCCTCCTCCACCTCCTCCTCAGCCTAAGCAGTTCTGGCAGCCTGGTCTAGGCTATTTTCATCCTTACTTCCAGCACATGCAGAAAGGGCTCCAGACAAACATGGATGGCTTTCAGGGCATGATGACCCATATGGACCAGCGCATGGATGCCATGCAGACTCGCTTTGATGATAACTTTGATGCGCTGAACTCTAAGCTTTCTGACTTTCGCACTCACATCCAAGACACTATTCATGATCCAATTATGACTACAATGAACAACATGCAACAAAACTTTCAGGATAATATGGGGGCCCTATCCAGTCAGTTTGACAACCTGTCCACAAATGAAAGCATCCAGGATATCTGTCAGCGGCAAAAGTAGCTCCAGCATGACTTCGGGCAGTTCTCTTCTATCTTTGACACTTTCAGCACCCACTACTACAGCATGTACCCTCCACTAGTGGTCAGTGAGACTCCTCCTTTGTGGCAATTGATGCCAAAGGGGGAGAGAAGAAGCTGAAGTTGGGGATGTCATAATCAGGGGAAGCTCATGTGGACATTGAGACTTTGCATATGCATGTTTACTATTCGAACTCTTTATCTTATGCATTTGTTGAACTATGTATTATGTTTGTGGACAAATGTCTGGTGATATTTTGTGGATCGAACTATGTTTGTTATCTTATGTTTCCATTAGTTCGAATTATGCTGTGAATGGTTGATCGAGGAGTGATTAAATTTGCTACGCTTATTTCACATAATACTTCTTGTATGCCTCGATAACCATGATTATAGGAAGATCTCCATCAAAACTCTGATCAAGTATGTGTGTCATATCATCAACTAGAAATATCATGCACAAATATAGGGGGAGCTATTCCTACACTCTGAGTTTTGTTGAGACTTATCTATCTCTTGGATGGAACTTCAAATCAAGATAAGTTTTTTGAAACTCATCTCTAAAATCCTTCTTATACCTAGGGTAAAATGTGTAGTGTTGTCATCAATTACCAAAAAGGGGGAGATTGTGAATCATCTAGGCCCCTTAGTGATGTTTTGGTAATTAATGACAACTATTTGTGGACTAACAGTTCTTGGAGAAATAAGAATGCAGGTTGGACCACAGAGAACAGAAAATCTTGGAGACTAGCATTGGTAGTGGATCAAGTGAAGGCAAAGGTATAACATAGGTTTTTTGTTTTAGCGGTCTCCAGGAGTTTAGAGAAGACATTTGACTGGATTAGTAGGCTAGATGGTCGTACTATTCAGAGGGGTCAATGACTTTGGTCTGTGTAAAACTTAGTGCCTCATAGAGCATCTAGTGGTTGCATTTGCATGACGTCTAACAGCGCTTCTAGTTTTGAGAGTTAAAAAAATCTTTTTGAAAGCGTGTTTGAAAAGTTGCTAAGTCTTGGTTTTGGCAGACCGTCCGGGCCATATGGCCAGACCATCCACGATCTATCCAGAGAGGTCCGAAGTATGTTCACTTCGGACTGGTCCTGTATGTTTGTACTGCGGACCGTCTGGGCCTTAGGACTGGACCGTCCGTAGTCCTGACCAGAGAGGTTCGCCCTCTGCACAGTGCCTGTATAATTGCACGGACTGTCCGACCGGGGTCGGCGGACCGTCCGTAGGTGCCAAATTGGTTTGGGCAGGTTCTGTGTGTTTTTGGGCAATTGTATTGCGGACTGTCTGGGGTCTGAGCCTGGACAGTACTAACTCCCAGGTCGCAGACCGTCCGACCTTGTATGGCGGACAGTCCGCGTGTGTTATCTCAATGTAGTCAGAGCTCTGGTGCTCCATGTTGCCAGGTCTCGGACGGTCCGGCCAACGTTGGCAACTATCTGGACCTCGCTTTTTCTGAAAGCTCTGACAGATTTCAAATGGGAAATCTAGCCGTTACTTATACGGCGGACCATCGTGCTTAAGGGCGTGAACCGTCCGCGTGTGCGCAAAAATTGTGATAGTTGCACATAACGGTTAGAAATGAGGAGTGGGCTATAAAAAGAAGGGGAGCTCGTGTGTGAGGTCTCTCTTGGCCATTCCTTGCACACATTGAGCTCATTTGTGATCATCCCACTCATTCTCTCACACTCCTTGCTTGAGATTGCATTCTAGTGAGGGATTGAGAGTTCCTAGTGCATTTGCATCCATTAGTGATTCTTGAGGCACTAGGTGGTACACCGGGCAAGCATCATCGGCTTGTTACTCTTGGAGGTTGCCGCCTCCTAGACGGCTCAGGTGTTGTCTCCATCGAGCTCTCCAAGAAGATTGTAGAGGAGCCGCGGTGTCGATTGTGAGAGGTTCACGCCTACCTCGCCGGAGCGGCAAAGGCGACGCTAGTGGAAACGAGGTATTGAGTGATTTCTTGTCCACTTGGCTCAATGATCAAGCCGTGTCTTGATAGAGGAGCAAGTGAGAGCTCGAAGTTCACCTCAACGTGGATTAGGGGTGATCGGCAAATCACCGATACCACGGGATAAAATCCGGTGTCTTTCTCTTCTCGCATTACTTATTACCGTGCAAGTAATTAGTATTTCGCATATTGTCTTTCTTGTATACAATTATCATAGTTATTTCTCATAGATTGCTTACTTGTTGTCATAAGAGATTTTATACCTCTTGTCATATTGATTAAATTTCTCTAGTGTTTTTGATTTTTGTCAAAATCGTCTATTCACCCCCCTCTAGCCAGTGTCCTAGATCGTACAGATGGATCGAGCTGATCAAGGACTATGACCTAGAAATTTATTATCACCCAAGAAAGGCTATTGCGGTGGCTGATGCTTTGAGTCATAAAGCCTTTTGTCATTGTCTCATTGTGGGACTGCCTTACACCACCTTATGTCAAGAAATGGAAAGATTAAATCTGGGGATGGAGCAACAAGGGACCTTGATGCATTTGAATCTTGAGTCAGTTATTCAACAAAAGATTATTGATGCTCAAAGGATTGATATGAGTATGAAGTATATTCACAAGAAAATGGAGGTCGGCAAAGCTACTTGTTTTAGGAAAGGTAACCAAGGAGTGTTATGGTTTAAAGACCTCTTAGTGATGCCTAAAATGCTGAGCTCCGTCAACAAATCTTGGATGAAGTCCATCTTAGTCAGTATTCTATTCATCCTAGAAGTACTAAGATGTACCAAGATTTGAAATAGCATTATTGGTGGACTATGACAAAGATTGAAATCGCTCGCTATGTGGCGAAATGTGACATTGGTAGACGAGTCACGACAGTGCATATGAAAACTGTTGGACCTTTACAATCATTGCCTATCCCAACATGGAAATGGGAGGATATAAGCATGGATTTTGTTGTAGGACTACCCAAGACATCTAAAGGATATGACTCTATCTGGGTTATAGTGGATCAGCTTACAAAAACTACTCATTTTCTCCCCATTAAGGTGAAGTATCCAGTGATTACGTATGCAGAACTCTATATTGTTTGTATTCTCAGTTTCCATGGAGTTCCAAAGACGATAGTGTCGGACCAAGGAACACATTTGTATCCAAGTTTTGGGAAGAGCTGCACAAATCCTTGGGCACTAAATTGCTCCATAGTTTGGCCTATCATCCTCAAATGAGCGGACAAACAGAAAGGGTAAATCAGATACTGGAAGATATGTTAGGAGCCTGCATCTTGGAGTTTCCACAAAAGTGGGATGAATGTCTGCCACTGGAAGATTTTTCTTATAATAATAGTTACCAAGAGAGTATTAAAATGGCACCGTTTGAAGTTCTGTACAGACGACGTTGTAGAACACCCTTGAATTGGTCAGAACCAGGAGAACAGTGGTTTTTCAAGCCTGATTTAGTTAAAGAAACAGAAGAAAAGGTCCAACGCATAAGACATAACTTGAGAGAAGCTCAAGCGTTACAGAAAATTATGCGGATAAACGACGTCGACCATTGATTTTTCAAGTCGGAGATCATGTGTACTTGAAAGTATCACCGATGAAGGGTGTTAGTCGATTCAGGGTTAAAGGAAAGTTAGCACATTGATACATTGGCCCGTTCCCTATTCTTGAACGATATGGGCAGGTTGCGTACAGACTTCGGTTGCTAGAATCACTGTCTGCTGTGCATAATGTATTCCACGTATCCCAATTAAAGAAGTGTCTTTGGATCGATGATCAAACTATGGTTGTGGCTGATGTTAATTTGGAACCAGACTTAACCTATTCGAAATATCCCATCTGAGTTTTGGATTAGAAAGACCGAATAACTCGAAAAAGGACTCTCAAGTTTTTTAAGGTACAGTGGAACCAACACACTGAAGAAGCTACCTCGGAGACTAAAGATTTCTTAGAAAAACATTTTCCTAAGTTTTTAGCCTCCTGTAATCTTTAGAGTTTATGTACTTTATTGTAAAGTTAGAACAAACTGACACACCACCCCCTGCTCTGTAAGCGAAAATATGAAATAAAGTTGTGACGTGTTTACTTCTCCATTACTTACCCTAGAGCATTAAATCTCGGGACGAGATTCTTTTATGGGGGGAAGGATGTAACGCCCCTGGTTTTATGAGAACTAAAACTTTGGCATGACATCATATGCATTGGCATTTGATTATGTATGATACACCTAGGATGCATCCACTAGGCAAAAAAATTCAATACAAACATGTGATGTGATGCTCTGATTTGGAAAAAGGGATTCCTTGACCCTTGGATAGGGTATTTTCCCAAGGATTAGAAGCATGTGGATTTATGAGATGAGAACTAGAGGATGATCTCAAAAGTTAGTAGAAATGTCTAAGAAAGATTAAACTTAGAGAGTTTAATTCCCACTTGAACTCTAGAACACTCAAAACCCTAATTGAGACCATAAAAACCCTAATTAATGCCCTTTTGGGTGATGCCAATTTCTATGCAGTTTTAGTCAAAAGTGTATATATCAAAGTTATAGAGTAACAAAGGTTAAGCAACTTTCATGTTTGGGGATTTCCATGTTTTGTGGAGCAAGTTGGGGTAAATTGCAAAAGAGCCAATGGTACCCATATGCTTAACTCTAAAAAACAGTGTTATCAGGCCGACTTCAAACCCCTGTATCTCTTGATCTATGAGGATTTTGTCATGGGTCACTACAACAAATTTGTAGAGTTACTATAGTAGTTCAAGTTTGATTAAGTGATTGAGCCCTAGAACTATACAGAAATTGGAATAAAATGCCCTAGAAGTTGGGTTGTCAGTCGGGTCAGACACTGAAACTTGACTGACAATGGTCTCTGATTAACTTTGAAGCCGAATTATGCATAATCCAGTGAGTATCCGATCAAGAAACTTATAACAAAGTTGAAGCTGTTATATAGGGCAACAACTTTGAGGCAGTCGGAGAATAAAGCACCTCAAGTTGCTCTGTTAGGCTGATGAATGAGCCATTCAGTATGTACAGTAATTGAAAAAGATCAAGGATTCATAGAACCTACCGCTGGTGATCCCCATGCCGTGATCCATGCTGGTGTTGCGATTCGTGCTCGGTGGCACGTGGATAACTGCTAGAGGTAAAAAGATCGGAAGGGAGGTGGAAATGGTCTCTGGTGTGAGCTCATCGGCCGTGCTCTATTGCTTTGGGACGTGGCCGAGCGGCCAATGTTGTCGTGGGATGTCGGTGACCTCAATCGCGCCACGCCATAGGCAGTCTTACCACGTCGTCGTGAGTCGTGGAGAGTAACCAGTGATTGCCATAGGACTTTGCCCCATCGTGGCGGTGAACTTGCCTTAATAAAAATTTCTTGTCACCATCGTGATCCTAACTTAGTTCAAATCCGTGAGTAGCTGAGCCGATTCCTTTAAATTGAAGACTCTCCCTGCTCCACCCCCTTCTTACGAAACCAATGCAACCCCAACCACGTCCTGCCATCCACCGTAGCCTGGGAATTCGGAAATCCCCCCAAATTGGTTATCCACGCCGCCGCGAGACATTTAGCCGTGGCCAGAGCTGTCGAAGGTAACTGCGGTTGAGCTTGAGAGTGTTTTGAGTTCTCTTACGTGTCGTGATGCTCATTGACCCGCCCGGTTGAACTCTACCGTAGCAGGATCCCCGGAACGTCGTGTCGCCACCGTGGAACGTCGTCATAGACACTCCCCTCGTCGACCCACTGCTCTATCCTTTCGCTCGTCTTCCTAGTCGTCCTCCTTGAGTCTTAGTGAGTTACCGAAGCTTATCGTACTCCCAATTCGAATGCTACCACGCTGTGTCACTAGGAATGGGTATGTAAAGGTTTCGGGTCCGCAGGTGCTCATGGGCCGAGCTTTGGGATAGAGCTCATGCCCGATTTTTGATCCTTAGAGTAGCGTCAAGAGTTGAATTTGGTGCGAGAGCAACTTTGAGCTCGGATTATGGGGTGTGGTGGACTGTGCAAGTTCGTCAGAGCAATTGCGCCGTCGTCCACGGTCAGGGACCGGGTCGTGTGAAGGAGAAAGAAAGGAAGGATTTCTTTGAAAATGTCAGTGACTCCGAAAACAGTGCCATGGATTGGTCTTCGGTTATTCAAATACCCAGGTGGTTCCGTGCAAAATGATCTCACGCGGGAGGGGACGAGGGCGCGTTTTGATGTCCCTAGGCTGGGCAGGACCAGTTTCAGCCCAACCCTATTCATTGTTTTTCCTTTTCTTTTTGCCATTAGTTTAGGAAATTTGTAGAAAATAGTAGAAAATTGGTAAAATCAAGAGAACAATTTTGCTAGACTCCTAAAATCACGTAGTATTTGATAAAAATAATTCCAAGATTTTTATCCCAAACCTGGAATTTTAAAATAGTTTACTAATTCCAAAAATCATAAAACTTTTTGAGTAGGCGGAATATGATGATTAGAGCCCCTGAGTGAAGTTTGAAATAATTTGGACACTGTTTGTTTAGAAACCTAGTAACTAGCCTCATAGGATTAATTACTTAATACTAATCCTAAAAGAATACCTAACTAGAAAATCCAAGTGATTGATTTGTACCATGAAGGAAAGTTGTATTCAAATTACAACTTATTATAATCCTATTGTGTAATTGTATATTCATGACATAGCATAAGCATTCATATACATGTATTATCATGTATAGAACACGAGGAAGAAACCGTAGTAGAAGAAGAGGTTATCTCCCAGACTGAAAATCCTCTAGCGGAGAACAACTTTTACTTTGACATCTACGGTGTGGAACCTAAATCTCCTGCAACACAAGGCAAGCCCCGGTGCATTATCCCTTTTCCTTGTTGTTTTAAAATCTTTATCACCTTATATGATGCATTAGGTGATAGGAATTGTGTGATAAATAGTTGATGCATTTCCTTCCTTGAAAAATTGGTTACCATTCCTTGTTTGCCTGTTTTAAAGAAGTTTTCTGATGCTTAGTCTGCTATAGAAAACAAAAGGTTTTGTTTTGAAAAAGGTGATGCTTCACATGGGATGGGAAATTTTACAAAGAAAAGACTTATGATGGTGGATCCATCACGGCCATGATGGGTTCAACATCTAAAAAGAAGTACCTCTGCCAGGTACCAAACTTTGGGTTTTAAGTAATAAAGATGAGACTAGGCGGGTGACTTGCACGAGAGGGGAGTCACGGTGTAGTGTCTCCGACTGAGTCGGTTAAGGATCGAGCCCATGTAGGCTTGATGATCGAGGACCTTTTAACTAGCCACATGCTTCATCATGGGTAAGCTTTGCCTCGGTCGGACCAATACCATAATGGCTACCATACAACGGGAGTGGAGAGATGGCGAGAGTAGCGTGTACCCTTCATGGCAAGAGGCTGGACGGTGGAGTATCTCTGCTCTTGGTTGGCGTGAACCCATTCTGGTCTTGAGAAACCCAGGTGCGAGTTGACATATGCAAGGGTTAAGTGCTACATATGTCGTGTGGTTGGAGATCCCCAGCTGGGTAATAATCGATTCAGATCGTCGTCACTTCTCGGATATGAAGACTTGGTCACTGCCCTACACGTAGCAACAAGTGAACTGAAGGGATGATAAAAAGATGGCTAGTATAGGCCAAGTGCTTGATCTAAAATAGAAAGAAATCAAGATGCAGGTAATTTCTTAACCTGATAAGTAAAATGAATTTTTAAGGATCCACTCATAGTAAGATTTTATGCAAAAAGAGTCTTTTAATCTTGATAAGCTTTACCTTGAATCCCAAAGACCAGCATTGTTGGTGACTTGTTCTCAAGTGCTATGAATTAAGAACAAGGCAACACAGTAAACGTTATACGTCAAAGCCCTTCGTCCTTCAAAGCATTATTTCCCTTAGGATATAATGATTTTCGGATGAAGGTAACGAAGGACTTACCTTCGTTAACATAACATATGAGGATGAAGAAAGAATCATATAAACCATAAAAAATAATATAAATAGTCATATATTATCAATGTCTCATTTTTATTTCATCACTTATGGAAAAATAGAAACAATATTAGATTACATGTGTACCTTCGACTTGAAAGAATGGTGAACGTACCAACGTGACGCAAGGATCAATGTCAAGTCCACGTGAACAGTACGGAGTTACTGTTCATCTATTTATAGGCGCGGGACGCAGCCCATGTGAAATTACACTCATGCCCTTTACATTTGTTAACAACTCTATAGTAGTCCATCGAGGTTTAAATAGCCTTTTCATTTTTAAGTCGGTTTCCTTTTTTTGTTATCATGCCGAAGCTCTCCTGCGCACAGCTTCAGCTTTGCGCTATCCTTCGTACTCCTTCTCGTGCTTCTCCACGCTGTGGTTTCAACTCAAGTCCGAAGGTACCTGTACGTACTGTACTTCCAGAAACATTGTTAAATCATGTTTTTGAGGACCTTCGGAAGCCGAAGGCCCCCAACAGTAGCCCCTCGCAATATTAATTTGTTAGAATGATAAATTTAGATTGCGACAAGGACGAAGGCCCTGAGCCGAAGGTCCGAAAAAACACCTTCCCTTTGCTAGAATAGCAACAGCCACTGACAAGCGGGCCCTCCAGCATGCAACTCACCAGGCGTATAAATAAGAGCGCACCACGAGCTCATTTGGTACCCTCTCTTGCCATCTGCTCTTACTTACTCAATTTTTAGCTCTTGCACATCAACACTTGCCTAGATTTTTTAAATTTTTAAGGTTCGGCATTGAGAGCACTTTTCTCAGCACTTTCGAAGATGTCTGAGGATAAGAAAGCTATTGCTGAACCGAAGCTGAGCCTTTCTGAGGAGATGAATCTTGGCTTTATTGAATCGATAGCAAGGACAAATGCAGAGAAGATTGCTAGGGAAACTTTGGAGGGTTTGTCTGAAGACACTAGTGATAGTGACAGCTATGATGTGGAGAGCGGCGGGGAAGACTTTGAAGATCGACCCTAGCGACTGAGCCATGCAGTTTTTGGAAAATCAACTATTAAACAAAGCCATCTTGACAACATGAGGGGGAAATACTTTCGGGATATGTCTGTTGTGAGGGCTGACGATGGAGAGAAAACTTGTCCTACTCCAGAGGAGAATGAAGTCGTGATCTTCCGAAGCTTTTTGAAGGCTGGGCTTCGGCTTCCTCTGAGCAGCTTCGTAGTCGAGGTTTTGAAGATATTTCAGATCTACCTTCACCAGATTACCCCCGAAGCTATTATAAGAATGGGAGTCTTTGTGTGGGCTTTAAGGAGTCAAGGCTTGGAGCCAAATGCAAAAAGTTTCTGCAGCATGCATGAATTGTTATATGAAACGAAGCCCTGGGGTAAAGAACAGTATCATAATAATTTCGGCTGCTATAGCTTCGTTGCTCGTTCTGGTTCAAGCTCTCTAGTACCGACTTTTTGGAAGAGATGGCCCGGAGACTGGACAAAATAATGGTTTTATGTAAAGAATGATTTAAAGGCACGAGAAGACATTAAAGATATAATCATGCGCCCTATCTGGCAGCGCTTCGGGCTCCGGAAACCGAAGGTAGAAATTGACGAAGCGGCCGAAGAATGTCGCAAGGCTTTCGGCTTAGTCTGCTCTTTCATTGGAACAAGGGACTTAGTTCAAGAACACGTGGCCTACAGGATATGGCCATTGTTAGCCGACTGGGAGGTGCCAAAAGAAACCATCAGCAATCCCCACGAAGGTGGTCTGGTTCGACTAAAATATACCTTCAGATTTAGAGACCAGTTTATCGAGCCGGATGACGACTGGCTGAAAAGCGTCGAAGCTACAAGCGATGATCTGCTTGGGCTGTACTCTAGAGCAGAAGATAACACATTATCTGTGGCCTTCGGGAACCGGAAAAAGAAGAGACTAAATAGAGTTTTTGATGCCATTGGGTTCATGTACCCTGACTACCGTTATCCGACCCGGGGGCAAAAAAGAAAAAGTGGAGATTCCGGGAGAGATGATGCTTCAGCTGCTCCGAGCGAGCCCGCACCAAAGAGGAAAAGGGTGAAGGTCCTTACTCATCAACCACGCTATATTGAACCGGCCATAGTGTCTGAATTTGGCGGTGAGACCTCTTCGGTGACCGAAGGCGAAAAAACCTGCGATTACGCAGAAAATTGAACCGGCTGTATCGCCGAAGGCATCATTAGCCAAATCAGATGAGCCGAAGGCCATTAACATTGAAGAGATGAAGGTTGAGAAAACGAGAATATTGGAAGTAATAAGTCCTTCGGCGGAGGTGACAATGCCGAAGGCACAAAAGGATCTCTCGACAACCCCAAGAGAAAGAGAATGGTCAACGTATTAGATGTGTTAGAGACAATAAAAACTTCAAGCTCTACTCCGAAGAAAGCTGTCGAAGCTTCGGAAACACACATTGAGGCCGAAGCTTCCAAGGTCCAAGTCGAGACCGAAGCTAGGCCTTCAGAGCCCGCCAAGGAGAAATCCTTGGAAATCGGAGACAAGATAGAGAAAGAAGCTACAGAAGCAATTCTGACTGGAAAAACCGCCATTCCTATTCCTGAAACATCATCTGAAGCTACTGATTATATTATACGACATGCTTCGGGAAAAAGATTATCTGAAAAAGAAAAGCGAGAGGCTCAATTTTGTGCTCAAAGAATGAAATATCCAAAGGGGGCCCTGGTATTCAACGGGAGTGGGGAGGAAGACTTCTTGTATTGCCTCTCAGATAGTAAAGAGATTTCTGTCTGCCGAGAGATGAGCAAGAGCTTCGGTTTCCCTACACTAGAAGATGGGCTCTCAGTGTTATCAAAAGATGAGTTGGCCGACAGCTTAGCATACAGCTTATAGTGAGAAAGTTAGATTTTTGTATTTAAAGACAAAATCTTCCATTTACTTACACTTAATACCCATTTTTTGCAGGGCCTTATTCTTAGCAACGCCCTCAGGGCGCAAAAAAGTGCCGAAGATGAAGGGTATACCATAGCCTTGAACAACCTTCGTTCCGAAGTGATTGAACTAAGGAACGAAGGTCTTGAAAAAGACAAAATATTACACTCATTGTTGAACAAAATAAGGGAAGACGAAGCTGCTTCTAAAGCCCAAGCTGAAGCTCAAAAATACGAAATCGAAGATCTTCGGAAAAAGCTATTCGAAGCTAAAGAAAAATGCGGTGTTGCAGAGGCTGAACGAGATATTAGTATATATTGGAGGGACCACTTACAAAAAACAGTTGATGAACTTCGTGCATCCAAGGAGAGGTGCTATGAAAAATCTATAGAGTGTGTTAAGAAAATAAAAACTAGTTTCGCCAATGCTGGCGCATTTTCTAACGAAGACAACTTCGTAAGGGGTGATCCTCAAGGACCAATTGATTGGATCAATAACGAAGCTGAAGCTTTTGAAGAAGTTATGAGTGGTCGCGGGGATATCTGTGCTTTCTCGGGTGCTAGAGGAATCGCAGCTATTTTAGAGAAATCAGGCTGCGACCATGTGAAAACTTTGGCTCAAGCCGAAGCCGCTTTATCTATTGAAGATACAAAAGATCCCTCGGCCGAAGTAAGCTTAATTGGCAGAAAATTCTTTACTGACATCTGGGAGAATGGCGGCCGAGGGATGGCGCATGAAATGATAAAAAAGAGTGAAAAAGATTCCCATGATTCAAAAGAAGCGACGAAGGCAGCTGAGAAAGCAGCAGAACTTGAGAGGCAAATAGGTATTACTTAATAACTTTTTAACTTTATTTACTAATTTTGCGACTTCGGACTTATTTACGTTTTATATCGCAGCTGAACTATCTCCTCCTCCAGAGTCCCTCGAGTTGACGGCCAACCCCGAAGCAGAAAAAGAAGATGAAGTTACTAAAGTGGTCGAAGCTATTCTGGACGAAGCTGTTAATCGACTGATGAACGAAGCTGCAGAAGTAGTTTTAAAAGAAGAATAGCTTCTATTGTAAAAACATTTGTAATATAATATTTGCTAAACAAAGTGTGTAGTATTTTTATAATTTTGAATGCAATATTTAAGCTGCTTGTAATTGAATTCTTTACGACGCATGAAACCTTACATACATACCGTTTTTGAGCCTTCGGCGAAAAAACACCTTCCTTTCATGCGTGGTGAAGAACATCCATATTTCGTAAAAAACATCCGATCTTTGTAAAATCATTATGCTTCGTAAGCAATAGATCACCCTTTCATCTTAGAGTTCGATGAAGCTATACTTCCTCAATACTTTTTCAAATCATTCCCCGAAGATAACCATTGAATCCCCTTCTCGCGCCATTGATGCAAGATGATGTATGATGTTATGTTATGCAAAATGATGTAATGATGTTATGCTATGCAAAATGTTATTTGTGCCAAAAATAAACACCCATTCTCTTCAATGAAGCACACAATCTTTTTTCCGTTTACTTTTCGGCTTCACCACTTATTTTTCGGTGTATCAGCGCTGACTTTTCGCTGTAAGCCTCCCTTAGGAGCTTCTTCGCCTTTTACTTCAGCGGAATCAACGTTTATTTTTCGCTGTAAGCCTCCCTTAGGAGCTTCTTCGCCTTTTACTTCAGCGGTATTCGCGTTGACTTTTCGTGCTTCGCCTTTTACTTCGGCGGAATCAGCGTTTATTTTTCGCTATAAGCTCTGCATTCCCTTTGGAACGACTTTTGAGCAGAAAACTTACACTGCGCTCCCTTAGGAACGACTTTTTGTTGCTTCGGGAGACCTACAATGCGTTTCTTAGAACGACTTTTTATTGCTTCGGGAGACGTACATTGCGTTCCTTAGAACGACTTTTTATTGCCTCGGCAAAACATGTAATGTGATTATGAACCCCGCTCCCTCTTGAGAGCAACTTTCGTGCTTCGCTAATTTTTTGGATTTCGTGAGTCTGTAAAAGAGATATATTTCCACTATGACCAAGACGAAGCTATTACAAGGAATTGAATTCTCTATTAAAAAAGAAAAATGATAACGAATGCCAGAACTGTTTCAGAAGTAGGATATCTTCTAGTAGATGTGCTTCGATTCTGGCACAGTGATGTTGACTGTGCGAGCTTCGGACTCCTCTTTGAAGTCCCGTTGCTGATGAATGTGTTGGCTCCCCTCTGGCCGCTGGCCTCGTTGCAATGGTGGTGGGGGTGGGGGCTGCTACCAACATGCCTTAGATTGGCTTGCCGAAGCAATAGAGGCTGCAGGATGGTTACCCACGTACTCTAGAATGTACGGCGTGTGATACAAAGCAGTATGCATAAACTGCTTCGGCTGACTCTGTTGAGCTGCAGCTTCTGCTATCTCTTTCTATTTCTGGATGGTGATGTGGCACATCCTGGTAGTGTGGCACTTTTCCTCACTGCAGAATAGACAATAGATCTTCCTAGGCTGATCCCCAAACCTTCCTTCGAAGCCCCTGGCGCCTCTGCCCCATGGAGCTGGGGGCCGATGATAGCTCTGTTGCTGCCCCGAAGCCTGGGAAGAATATTGCGGCCTCTGTTGTTGACTTCCCATGTCGTCATTCTAAGTGGAATGGATTGATCTGACGTGCCTAGGGTGGATCCTCCCTCTGAAGCCCCTGGTCATTTCAGAGAACTTATAAGCTTCCTCCCTTCTTTGTCGAAAATCATTGTCAGCACGGATGTATTCATCCATTTTCTGAAGCGGTTTCTCTAGGGTTTGAGGGGGTTTCCTGGCGAAGTACTGGGCTGAAGGTCCTGGCCGAAGCCCCTTAATCATGGCCTCAATGACAATTTCATTAGGCACTGTTGGCGCTTGTGCCCTCAGACGCAAGAACCTTCGGACGTACGCCTGGAGGTATTCCTCTTGGTCTTGCGTGCACTAGAACAAGGCTTGAGCGGTAATCGGCTTCGTCTGAAACCCTTGAAAACTGGTGATCAGCATGTCCTTCAGCTTCTGCCAGGATGTGATTGTTCCTAGCCGAAGAGAGCAATACCAAGTTTGTGCAACATTTTTGACTGCCATGACAAAGGATTTTGCCATGACAGCAGTGTTGCCACCATACGAAGATATAGTTGCTTCGTAGCTCATCAGAAACTGCTTCGGATCTGAATGTCCGTCATACATGGGGAGCTGGGGTGGCCTGTAAGATGGGGGCCAGGGTGTAGCCTGCAGTTCTGCTGACAGAGGAGAAGCATCATCAAAAGCAAAATTTCCATGATGGAAATCCTCATACCAGTCATCCTCGTTGAAGAAACCCTCTTGCTGCAATTCCCTGTGTTATGGCCTTCGATTCTGATCATCTTGAGTGAGATGACGCACTTCTTCGGTAGCTGTTGGGGACTTGTTCTCAAATGCTATGAATTAAGAACAAGGCAACACAGAAAAGTTAATGATTAATGTCCTTCGTCCTTTGAAGCGTTATTTCCCTTAGGATATAACGATTTCGGACGAAGGTAATGAAGGACATACCTTCATCATCATAATTTGTATCGATAAAAGGAAAAGCATATGAAACATGAAAGAATACATGAATGAACATATAACATTATTAAATGTCATCATTATATAATTATGGAAGAATAAAAACATTATTGAATTACATTTTGTACCTTCGATCTGACGGAAGGCAAAAATACAATCGTGACGCACTAGTGAATACCAGTTAGCATGAACAGTACGGGGGTACTGTTCATCTATTTATAGACACAGGACACAGCCTGTGAAGGATTACAATTATGCCCCTCATAAAAATTTACAACATTGACTCGGACCTTTATGGACTAAAAGGTCATTCTATCTTTAAGTCGGTTTGTAATACCGAAGCTTCATGAAGAGGGACCTTCGGTCATCTTCTGCGAACAGCTTTAGCCGAAGCTGCTTCTTCCTACAAGACCTTCGGCGCGACGAAGCATGGCCCCAACAGTAGCCCCTTTCGCGGTGCTAGATCGTTTTTCGTAACGAGCTTGATCCGTGAAAAAAGCCTCTTAAGCTTCGGGAAGCCGAAGGTCCAAAAAACACCTTCCCTGAGCTCGTTGTCGAGAAACGATCCAATTTCCGAGCGTGTGTCAGGCCCACTTTGCAGAGTTACTGTTTGTCTCTGCGGTCCACCGCGCAACGAGTGCAAGTGACTGTCCGCCTGGTGTAAAAATCCTGGCGTTTCGCCTTCTTACCTGCAACACTATATAAACAGACGGGTAGGTGTGAAGTTACCACAGCATTCATTGCTATTTGCACTGTTTTGCTGCCAAAATTTTTAACCATAGCCGAAGCTCGACTCTCGAAATCGAACGAAGGTCCAACTCGAAGTCTGCTTCGTCAGAAGGAAAAGGCTTCGGGAGAAAAAAGTATTTAATTTCCGCAAATTCAGAATTAAATGGCCAGGGTGCAATCTACTGCCAGGGTTGAGCGTGAAGGAGACGAAGCTGAAGGTTCGGAGACTGTTCCCATCTCCGAAGCAATGCAACGATCCGGACTGGTAACTGCGGAGGAAATCCCCACCGTTGAAGCAGAACAAGCAACTGCCGAAGCAGAAGATGAGAACATTGAAGAAACTGATCCCGAAGATGATTATCGCATTGCCATGCCAAGTAAGCCCAGCCACCTGGACTTTGGAAAGTCGACCGTTTCGAAGGCTGATCTCTCCAAGATGGTAAAGTCAGGCTATTTCAGTGAAAATCAGAAGAAGCTACTTCGCTTCGGGGGAGAAGAAACTACCCCGAAGCCAGAGAAGGATGAGATAGTCATTTTCAAGAGCTTTTTAAAGGCTGGGCTGAGATTCCCCCTCCATGGGATTATTGCAGATGTATTGAAGAAGTTTGGAATCTATTTTCATCAGTTGACTCCTAACGCTATCGTTAGGCTTAGTGTTTACATCTGGGCCCTCCGAAGCCAAGCGGTGGAGCCGTTTGCCGACAGCTTTTGTCGAGTCCATGAGCTACATTACCAGACGAAGGCTAGAAAAGATGGGCTACATGATAACTTTGGTTGCTACAATTTTGCCTATCGGAAAACCACAAAGTTTCCTGTTATTAGCTACCAAAGCAAATGGCCGGCAGGCTGGAAGTCAGAGTGGTTTTATGTGAAAGTTGACGAAGACAAAGAGAAGTTGGTACAAAGTCCACTTGAATTGATCTTCGGAGAAACAAGACCGCGATGCCACATGACATTAGAAGGTCCCACCTGGGCTGCACTGGGTGAGTTTAAAACTATTTCAGAGCATATCAGTACCAGGGACCTGGTTCAAGAATTTTTGGCCTTCAGGGTTTTCCCTACTTTAAAAGAATGGGAAATGCCGAAGCTAGAGGGGGAGAAGAAGGAAGGCGAACTTGTCCGGCTTCCTTACCATTTCAAGTTCAAGAAATACTTTAAAAAACCTTGCCAAGAGTGGCTGGACACAGTTGAAGTAATGTGCAATGAAATTCTTGGGAATTATTCGAAAAAAGAGGATCAATTAATGACCGCGGCCTTCGGCACTCGTCCGAAGCGAAGGCTGAACCGAGTGTTTGATGCCCTGGGTTTTGAGTACCCTGATTATGAACAGCTAAATAAGGGTGCCGAGGGCCAAAAAAGGAAAAGGGTGGCCGAAACTTTGAACAAAGATGAGGAAGAACCATCAAAAAAGAAGAATATTCCAAAGAAGAGAAGAATATCATCTCTGAAGCGAAAATTATCCAATGAAGAGAGGACTCCTGCATCGCCCTCTACCACCGATGTGGAGGAAATCTTAAAGGTAATGACTGAACCCCTGCCCACGAAGCTAAGTCCATTAGGGCCTCAACTGACGAAGCTTTTTCGAAAGGTGGAGGAGCCGGAAAAAACGAAGAAGATAACCAAAACAAAAAGACAAAGAATTATCGCAGTGACCGAAGTCATTGACAAGACGCCACCGAGGGCTTCAACTCGGAAAGCGCCAGCGGTTGAGGGCACAACAAATGTCGAAGTCGCACCTTCGGAGGTCGCGGCTACCAAAGCCACTTCGGCCGAAGATTTAAACTTGGAAACTACAATTGAAGACATCGACAAAATACTGCTTGATATGGCCGCAGAAGAAGCCACCACCGCTGCCGAAGAAACCATGGCCACAGTGCCTGGGAAGGAAAAGGAAATAATCGAAGATACTTCGGAGGACGAAGCCTTCATATTTCAAAATTTAGTTGGACAAGAACTGTCAAAGGCCGAAATAGAAGAGCTTAAAGAATATGCCAAATCTTGCGGATATAAGCCAGGAGCTCTTCTTTTCGGAGGTATTGAAGATGAAAAATTAGGCTGCATCCGGGATCAAACTGGAGCTAAGGTCATCGGTACTCTATCAAAGAGTATCGGTTTTCCGAAGCTAGAAACGGATATCAGCCGCTACCGACGACAACATATCGTTGGTAGCTTATTTTATTCCAACTTCAAGGTAAACAACTTTTCTCTGACTTTTATTGTTTTTAATAATGAAAATGTTCCTAACGAAGGGTGTTTATGTGCAGAGCATGCTACTGAGCAAAGCTTTGAAGATGCAGCAAGATCCAGAGGATAAAAAACACGAAGCTATAATTGAAAATTTAGAGAGCAAAATAAAAGAGCAATCAGCTATTATTGAAAAGAAAGACTTCGAACTCCAAACAACTGAAGGCTTATTGGCAGAAACTGAAGCTAAAGTAGCAGAATTGAATTCAAAGCTTCTCTGCCAATCAAAACAATTTGAACAAGAGAAGCAAGAGCTTAATTCAAAATTTGAGGCCGAAGTCCAAGAAAATTCAGATTTGAAAAAATCATTGACCAGCCTTCAAGGCAGATGTTTGAAATTTAGTAACAACTGTATTCAACAATTAAAAAAGATCTTTTATTCAGTTGGAGCCAGCAGTGGAAAGTTCACCCCTTCAGCTGAAAATTTGCCAAGAACCTTCGAACATATTGAAGCTGAAATTGATGAGCTTGACGAAGTCATAGTCGGGCACGGTGACTTCTGTGCCTGGGTAGCTTCTCGGGGCACTGCTGCAGCGTTTCTGAAGGCTGGCTGTGATCATGGAAAAATCGTCAACAGGCCCAATTTCACACTATCTCCATCAATTCTAGACGATATTCTTGACCTCGCCCGAAGCATTTCAAACAGATTTATAAAAATGATATGGACGAAAGGCGGGCGAGAAAAGGCTGGAGATGAAGCTCGAAGTCATCTTGAACCAGTAAGAAATCATACTTTGTGCTTACCTACTCCTTCACACTTGATTTTTACTCGCAATACCTTGATTCATGTAGGATGACGAAGCTGAAGGTGATGCTTAAAATATACCGCCGAAGCTGAAGCTCGGTGAAGATCAGTAGGAGTACACTGTAGAAAAAACTCAAGAGACTTTTGTAATAACTTTTGTAAATACAGCTAAACTGTTCTTAATGAACTTTGTTCATACCTTGTAACATATTCTTACCTTTCCATTAAGGCGCTTTGATGTGGACGAAATTAGTATTTTGAGCCGAAGGCGAAAAAACACCTTCCCTTCTTTTCGTACACAACGAAGCATAAAAGATCGCTTCTTCTTTTGACCGAAACCTTTCTTTTTTTTGTACACAACGAAGCTCTTCTCGTATGCCGAAACAGCCACTTATGCCATGATGATGATTATCCTATATATGCCTAAATGTTTATGAATGCAAATGCTATGATGTAACGTGATGTGCAAATGAATGTCCAAACACATATCCGAAACCATACCCTTAGCCATTATTTCCTTAGAAACAATCACCCATTAGCTCTGCATTCCCTTAGGAACAACTTTGGAGCTTCTTCGCCTTTTACTTTCGACGGAATCAGCATTGACTTTTCGCTGTAAGCTCTGCATTCCCTTAGGAACGTCTTTGGAGCTTCTTCGCCTTTTACTTTCGGCGGAATCAGCGTTGACTTTTCGCTGTAAGCTCTGCATTCCCTTAGGAACGTCTTTGGAGCTTCTTCGCCTTTTACTTTCGGCGGAATCAGCGTTGACTTTTCGCTGTAAGCTCTGCATTCCCTTAGGAACGTCTTTGGAGCTTCTTCGCCTTTTCAGTTTTCGGCACTCGATGGTGCATTCTCAGCTTTTACATTTACATTCGTTGGGGGATCTTGCTCTTATAAAACTAAAAAGGAGATTACATATGATGGCCCCATTAAAAACCTTTCTCCCCCTTTAGAAAGGAAAAGGGTGCCATGAAAAAGAAAAAAAAACATAAGAAAAGTTACATCATATTACACATAATATCGCCGAAGCTCATCCGCATTCCAAGATCTTGGAATGTCGTTGCCGTCCATGTCCTTGAATCTGTATGAACCAGGTCTTGACGAAGATACTACCAAGAAAGGTCCCTCCCATTTCAACTGTAACTTGCCCACTGTTTCTGGGTTGGCCACTCTCCGAAGCACCAAATGTCCCGGCTCAATATTCTTTAGCCGAACTTTTCTATCTCGCCATTTGACTGTTTCGGCCTGGTATTTATTGATATTTTCCACAGCTTGAAGCCTTATCCCTTCTAAAGCATCTTTTTCTACAAAACAAGCATCTTCAGGGCCTGATTCTGCCGAAGCTACTACTCTTATTGATCCAGTTTTAGCTTCTTCCGGAGTTATTGCTTCGTCACCGAATAATAACTTGAATGGAGTAAAGCCTGTAGATCTTGATGTTGTTGTATTGTGGCTCCACACCACTTTGGTTAACTGATCTGGCCACTTTCCCCTGGGTTGGTTGAAGATTAACTTCATTATTCCTGTCATTATAATGCTGTTGGCTCTTTCAACGAGCCCATTTGACTCCGGATGCCTGACTGATGCAAAATGGATCTTCGTACCAATTTGATCACAGAAATTTCTGAAAGCTTCGGAGTCAAATTGTGTTCCATTATCCACAGTGATGGCCTTCGGTACCCCGAAACGACAAACAATGTTCTGCCAGAAAAACTTTTGGACAGTGGCCGAAGTTATTGTGGCTAATGGCTTTGCCTCAATCCATTTAGAAAAATACTCCACAGCCACTATGACATATCTTAAATTCCCTTGTGCCGGTGGTAATGGTCCTAACAAGTCAAGGCCCCACCTTTGCAATGGCCAGATGGGTTGAATGAGCTGTGTTAAAGACGAAGGCTGTTTTTGATCTCTTGCACATTTCTGACAGCCTTCGCACTTTTGAACTAACTCCGCTGCATCCGAAGCTACCTTCGGCCAATAAAACCCTTGGCGGAAAACTTTTCCAAGTAACGGCCTAGATCCAATGTGGGATCCACACAGGCCTGCATGTATTTCTTTCATCAACTCTATACCTTCGGTTCTAGATAAACACTTGAGTAGGGGAGCACAAACTCCATGCTTGTACAACTCCCCTTCTATCATGACATATGGACGAGCTCTTGCCTCTATTCTCCTGTTATAAGCTTCGCCATCTGAAAGGAACTTACCCTGAAGGTAAGAGATGATTTCAGTTCTCCAATCTTCGCTATAAACAGGAGATATGTTGAGGACTGCTCTTTCAAGGAGCTCCACTGAAGGTGCCTTTATTGTTTCGAAGAACACATCCGAAGGTAATGGCAGCCCCTGTGCTGCTGACTTAGCTAGCAAATCAGCATGCTCATTTTGTCCTCGAGGGATATTTTTGACAGAAAATCCTTCGAAGGAAGCTTCAATTCTTCGGACCGTGTCTAGATATTTCTCAAGCTTCGGGTCTTTAGCCTTGCAACTTTTGTCAATATGACCCGAAACAACCTGGGAATCAGTTTTAAGAATCGCCCTTCTGATTCCCATTGCCTTCAATTTCCGAAGGCCCAGAAGCAGGGCTTCGTACTCAGTAATATTGTTTGTACAGCTGAAATCAAGTCTTGCTGCATAACAAGTTTTAACCTTGGATGGTGAAACCAACACAGCGGCTGCTCCTGCTCCGAAGGTTCCCCAAGAGCCATCACAAAACACTGTCCACACTTCGGCATCTTTATTTGCTTCTTCATCCTGAGCCCCTGGCATCCAATCGGCAATGAAATCTGCCAACGCTTGAGACTGGATCGAGGATCTATGCACATAATCAATGCAAAATTCATTGAGCTCTGCAGCCCATTTTCCAATCCGTCCAGTAGCTTCTCTATTTCTCATAATATCCTTCAACGGTTGCGAAGAAGGAACGACAATATTGTATGCTTGAAAATAATGCCGAAGCTTCCTGGACGCCATCAAAACGGCATATAATACCTTCTCCAGTTCTGTATAGTTTTTCTTTGATACACTAAGGACTTCAGATACAAAATACACTGGAACCTGCTTCTTGACTTGGCCAACAAGCTTCTCCTGGACAAGTGCTGCACTTACTGCTGAATGCGAAGCTGCCACATATAACAACAAAGGAGCCCCTGGCGTTGGTGGAGTTAATGTTGTTAGATCTATCAAATACTGCTTCAGCTCTTCGAAGGCTTTTTGTTGGCTTGGTCCCCATTGAAAGACTTCAGCTGACTTCAGCACCTCGAAGAATGGTAAATTTCTTTCTGCTGATCTGGATATGAATCTATGGAGAGATGCCAGCCTCCCTGTCAATCTTTGGGCCCCCTTTCTTGTAGTTGGTGGCTCCATTCGAAGTATAGCTTAAATTTTATTTGGATTTGCTTCAATTCCCTTTGTGGAAACCAAGCATCCAAGAAATTTCCCCTTCTTTACTCCGAAGACACATTTTTCTGGATTCAGCTTCAAACCAGCTTGTCTGAAACTAGCGAAGGTCTCCTGCAAATCAGCAATATGATTTTCCTGCTTCATGCTTTTTACAATGATGTCATCAACATAAGTTAGCACATTTCTGCCTATTTGAGACTGGAGGACCTTCGCAGTCATTCTACTGAAACTTCCTCCAGCATTTTTGAGCCCTTCAGGCATCTGAAGATAGCAATATGTGCCACTTGGGGTTATGAAGCTAGTCTTCGGCTCATCTTCCTTCTTCATCCAGATTTGGTGATAGCCTGAGTAACAGTCTAGCAGACTCATGAGCTCCGAAGAAGCTGCTGCGTCAACTAAAGAGTCTATCCTTGGCAATGGAAATTCGTCCTTCGGACAAGCCTTGTTGAGATCTGTAAAATCGATACACATTCTCCACTTGCCGTTGGCCTTCTTTACCATAACAGTGTTAGCTAGCCATTCTGGGTACTTTACTTCTCTGATAACTCCTGCACTGAGGAGTCTCTTTACTTCATTGCGATCCCCTTCGGCTTTGTCATCAGACATTTTCCGAAGCCTCTGCTTTCGGGGTCTGAAGGATGGGTCAACATTGAGCGAGTGTTCAATGACATCCCGATTTACTCCGCAGAGGTCATTAGCTGACCATGCAAAAACATCTTTGTTGTTAAACAAAAACCTTATCAAGGTTTTCTCCTGGTCTTCAGATAATTGGGAGCCCAACAGCACCTTCTGCTCTGCTATGTCTTCACATAAGAGCATGGGCTTCGGCTGATCTGCTGAAGCTGCTTTCTCCCTTTTGAATTTGTACTGTTCACAAGCTTCAGCTCCATCTATGTTATGGATTGCTTTGGAGTCAGTCCAGCTTCCTTCGACCCTTCTAGCAGCTTCCTGGCTTCCATGAATAGCAATAGGCCCTTGGTCCGAAGGTATCTTCATGCAGAGGTAAGCTGGGTGAAGAATTGCTTCGAAGGCATTGAGAGTACCGCGACCAATGATAGCATTGTAAGGATACTCCATGTCAACAATATCAAACACAATTTGCTCAGTCCTTGTGTTGTTAACAAATCCGAAGGTTACTGGCATGGTAATCTTCCCAAGTGCTACAATCTGCCGCCCTCCGAAGCCACAAAGAGGGTGCGTAGCATCATGGATCTTGTCTTCGGGCTCTTGCATTTGTCTGAAGGCCTTAGCAAATATAATATCAGCTGCACTGCCTGTATCAACTAAGACATTGTGGACCAGAAATCCTTTGATCACACAAGAGATAACCATAGCATCATTGTGTGGGTAATCCTTGAGTTGAAGGTCCTCTTGGGAGAAGGTAATAGGAATGTGAGACCATCTCGATTTGATGAAGGGTCCTTGCACCCCAACATGCTGTACCCTTCTCTGTGCTTCCTTCTTCTGCTTCTTGTTGGCTGGCTCTGAACATGAACCGCCTGTTATCGGGAACAGCAGCTTCGGAACCGAAGCACCTCCAGCTTGATCATTGAACGAAGCCATCAGCTCAGAAAAGTGGAAGTGAGCGCCAATGTTGGGGACTTGTTCTCAAATGCTATGAATTAAGAACAAGGCAACACAGAAAAGTTAATGATTAATGTCCTTCGTCCTTTGAAGCGTTATTTCCCTTAGGATATAACGATTTCGGACGAAGGTAATGAAGGACATACCTTCATCATCATAATTTGTATCGATAAAAGGAAAAGCATATGAAACATGAAAGAATACATGAATGAACATATAACATTATTAAATGTCATCATTATATAATTATGGAAGAATAAAAACATTATTGAATTACATTTTGTACCTTCGATCTGACGGAAGGCAAAAATACAATCATGACGCACTAGTGAATACCAGTTAGCATGAACAGTACGGGGGTACTGTTCATCTATTTATAGACACAGGACACAGCCTGTGAAGGATTACAATTATGCCCCTCATAAAAATTTACAACATTGACTCGGACCTTTATGGACTAAAAGGTCACTCTATCTTTAAGTCGGTTTGTAATACCGAAGCTTCATGAAGAGGGACCTTCGGTCATCTTCTGCGAACAGCTTTAGCCGAAGCTGCTTCTTCCTACAAGACCTTCGGCGCGACGAAGCATGGCCCCAACAGTAGCTTCGTCAATCTGCCTTTGCAGGTCAGCTAACCGAGCCATCTTCTCCTTCTTCTTCTGGACCTGCTGATGAAGCATCTCCATATTCCTGATTTCCTCGTCCAACTCATCCTCTTGTGGTGTTGGACTAGTAGCCTTCCTCTTCTGGTTTCAGGCTTCCTGAAGAGAAAGGGTCTCCTGGTTCGGATCTAGCGGCTGCAGAACGGCAGCCCCTGCTGCAGAAGCTTTCTTTGGTGGCATGACGAAGGTCGATGCTTGCTGAAGGTGGTCGAAAAAGGGTTCACCGGAGGTGGGCGCCAATGTTGGTGACTTGTTCTCAAGTGCTATGAATTAAGAACAAGGCAACACAGTAAATGTTATACGTCAAAGCCCTTCGTCCTTCAAAGCATTATTTCCCTTAGAATATAATGATTTTCGGATGAAGGTAACGAAGGACTTACCTTCGTCAACATAACATATGAGGATGAAGAAAGAATCATAAAAACCATAAAAAATAATATAAATAGTCATATATTATCAATGTCTCATTTTTATTTCATCACTTATGGAAAAATGGAAACAATATTAGATTACAAGTGTACCTTCGACTTGAAAGAATGGTGAAAGTACCAGCGTGACGCAAGGATCAATGTCAAGTCCACATGAACAGTACGGAGTTACTGTTCATCTATTTATAGGCACGGGATGCAGCCCATGTGAAATTACACTCATGCCCTTTACATTTGCTAACAACTCTATAGTAGTCCATCGAGGTTTAAATAGCCTTTTCATTTTTAAGTCGGTTTCCTTTTTCTGTTATCATGCCGAAGCTCTCCTGCGCACAGCTTCGGCTTTGCACTATCCTTCGTACTCCTTCTCGTGCTTCTCCACGCTGTGGTTTCAACTCAAGTCTGAAGGTACCTGTTCATGTACTGTACTTCCAGAAATATTGTTAAATCATGTTTTTGAGGACCTTCGGAAGCCGAAGGCCCCCAACAAGCATTTCCTTGAGAGCCTTTTTCCATTGACGGATAAGACTTGCGAAAGTACACTCCGTACTCAGGGTTTTCAAACCCATGTTGTTGTAGGTGATGAAACTGCGGAGTTCTGTTGTTTCTGTTCCAAGGTGGTTCCCATGCAGGAGGAGAACTAAGACTTACCTGGGAAAGGTGTTTTGCCTTCCTGTGATGTAATAACAAGTTTATGCACTCAAATACCAAGATATGTAATAATCACTCTTCCTATATTTTACTTATGAATGTAAATTATGTTATAATCCTTTCCACTTACTTCGATGATGTGTAATGTCTGCGTGATGGGTTAAGCGCTCTTGGGTGATGTGATGGAGATACAGATAATCGGACCTGCCGAGTCATTATGCGCATCTGCATGACTATCTGAAGTCCTTAGGACAAGTACATCTGTAGGTGGGCCTAATACCTTTGGAAGTTCTGCTACAAGGAGGTTCTGTGATAGCTGGTATCGGAGCAGCGTCCATTTCTTAGGACATTACATAGTGCTTCAAAAGGTTTTTAAACTACTTACCTTTGAGTATTATTTCATCTTACCTTGATCCTTTCTTATAGCACTTACCTTTTAAGAAGTCGGGTAAAAGAGTGCATATTAATAGGTTATATGTAGGAAGTATGGGATCAATAAGTAACTGATTCCATGATCGTAGGATAATGCATGCATCATCTTTAAACAATACTAAGTGTTCTCCCCTTTTATAGAGACATGGCACGCACAAAGATCACCCTTCGTAAAGCAACTGGACCTCAGGGTGTGCCCCGTCATTAGTTGGGTCCTTGTCATGAGGGGAGCAATAGTGGGAGCAATGATCCCATAGGAGACTTGGAGGCTAGGGTCGAGCGTCTAACTGTGGAGTTGTGCCATGGCTGTAGGGACCGTGTGCGTGCTAGCCATCACATTGTTGAGTTGTCAGGAGAAGTAGAACATCTACAGCGGGAGATTGTAGAGCGTGATCAGGTTGTGGACTGGGCTGTGAATTCTCGATCCATAGTCTGGGACTGTGAGGCGACTGCTCGAGCCCGGGTGGAAGAGCTAATCCAGGCCTTGGAAAACCTGCAAGCATATAACAATATCATGCACGAGGAGGTGCATGTGTTGTATGACCAGCTACATCCACATGTGCCACCTAAAGTTGCGGAGATCGGTGCTGGCGCAGCAGGAACATGAGAAGGAGGACCTTATGGAGAGCTGTACATCTTTGGAGCCCCACCTTCAATGAACATCGTGGATGATCACCCTCCTGAAGCTAGTAGCGGATGTAGAGCGGCTAAGGATGTGGAGGACTAGACTAGTATAGTAGTAGGTTATTTCCTTGTTTAGCCTAAATAAGGGAAGTGAGTTGTATGGACTGAGTATGTATAATAAGTAAGAGCTTGGAATAATGTAACAAAGGTTGTGTAATTGTACTATGTAATAATAAAGTGTGTTTTTCTTCTCTAGTTGCCGACAAGAACTCGTGGTCATAAGGGGACAGGGACTTCTCGGGGTAGTGGGGTGGAGACCCCAATCCCACCACCTGTACCTCCAACTCTGGCGGAGGCTATTGCTGTCCTGCTGAACGCTACTGCTGACAATACTAGGTTCCTCCGGGAAATGGTGGGAAATCAGATCCATCAACAAGGGGGCCGAGGCCAAAATGAAGTCCCCAGAGTTACTACTTATATGGTGTTTTCGGAAATTCATCCCCCTGTTTTCGTTAAAGAAGAAGAACCCTTGGAGGCGGATGAATGGATCCGCGTGAAGGAACAGAAATTTGGACTGTTCCGATGTACAGAGACTCAAAAGGCCCTGTTTGCTGCTCAAAAACTACGAGGCCCCACCAGTACATGGTGGCCAAACTTCATAGCCATTCAGCCTGAAGGTCATCTCATTACATGGGCAGAGTTTAAGCAAGCGTTCAGGGAGCATTACATTCTGGATGGCATTCTTCAAATGAAGATGGAAGAATTTGTTCATCTGAAGCAAGGTGATGACTCTGTGATGCAGTACCTTGTCAAGTTTAACCACCTGTCTCAATATGCCAAAGAACAAGTCAACACATACTTAAAGAAGAAAAACTGCTTCATGAGGGGTTTGAGCGATATGTTGCAGCGAAAGATGGCTACCTATTTGGATCTCACCTTCAACAAGGCCGTAAGCACATCAATATCGGTGGATGCAAAGAATTCAAGGTAAGGGAATACAAAAAGGTTTGTACACGAGGGAGGTAAGGGATCCAAGAAGCGATCAAGGCTAGTGATCTGTTCCTTCAATCCGAATTGTTCTTTTCCTCGCCCACCCTCCTATCCTTTTAAGCAGCCGATTTTCATTCGTCCAACAGTTGCCCCTACCCAAACCACTCAGCCAGGTGCCTCTAGCACTCATTTTCCATCTTTACCTGGCCTGACTAATACCTGTTTCAACTGTGGAAAGCCTGGCCATTTTATCAAGGATTGCCCTTATTCTAAGCAGAACAAGCCAAACTTCCAAAAGAATTCTGGAAATACTTCTGAGGGTAAAGGCAATGTGTCGAGCAATCAGGCACACAAAGGTGAAAAGAGGACTGGACGGGTTTATTATACCCAAGTGGTCACTACACCAGAAGATGAACCCATGCTAATGGGTACGTTTTCTATCGTCAATCATCCTGCAGTTATTCTTTTTTATTCCGGTGCATCACACACTTTCATAAGCAAGACTTTTATTAAGAAGCATAGCATCTTTACTGAGGAATCAAAGAAGGGTATAGTGATACAGTCACCCAGGGATCGACTGTATACCAAAGAGATAGTATCTCAAGTAGTGGTAGAAATGGTTGGACATAAGTTTCCACCGATATGGTAGTTATAAAGGGGCAAGATATAGATGTAATTTTGGGTATGAACTGGTGGTCCCAAAATGAAGCAATCATCAACACTAGTCAACGAACCGTTCAGTTGAACCGTGGCCCAGGAGAAGCTAGATTTCTGATTCATGTACCTACTCCGGTCAAGGTAACTGGAAGAGCTTTTGAAGCTATAATGCAATAAGTACAAGATATCCCAGTAGTATGTGAATTTCCAGACGTATTTTCCTGAGGATTTGCCTGGATTACCACCTGAGAGGGATGTGGAATTTGTGATTGAGTTAAAGCCTGGTACGACTCCTATCTCAAGAAGGTTGTACTGCATGCCTCCTAATGAGTTGGCCAAACTGAAGACACAACTGCAAGACCTATTGTAGAAGTGGTTTATCAGGCCCAATTCCTCGCCATGTGGTTGTATAGACATTTTCATAAGGAAGAAAGACCAAACTGTATGGATGTGTGTGGACTATCAGTCCCTTAATGAAGTTACCATCAAGAATAAATACCCACTTCCCTGGATCGACCTTTTATTCGATCCGCTTATTAGGGCCTAAGTATTTTCTAAGATTGACCTTAGGTCAGGCTATCATCAAATAAGGATTCATTCGGACGATATACCTAAGACTGCCTTTACTACTCGATATGGGCTATTTGAGTATCTGGTCATGTCCTTTAGGTTAACAAATTTTCCAGCCCATTTCATATATTTGATGAATTTGGTGTTTATGCCGGAATTGGACAAGTTCGTAGTAGTTTTTATTGACGATATTTTGATCTATTCCAAGAATAGAGAGGAGCATGCAGAGCATGTGTGGAATGTTTTAACGCACTTAAGGGAACATCAACTTTATGCTAAGTTTAGCAAATGCGCATTTTGGTTGGAGGAAATCCAATTCTTGCGGCATGTCTTAGCATCTAAAGGAATTGCGGTCGACCCCAGCATAGTCAATGATATTTTGGAATGGAAATCTCCTACTATAGTCCATCAAGTTAGGAGCTTTCTTGGACTAGCTGGCTATTACCGTAGGTTTATTCCAGATTTCTCCAAGATAGTTAAGCCAATCATAGAGCTATTGAAGAATGATGTTAAGTTTAATTGGTCTTCCAAATGTAATGAGGCTTTTGAGCAGCTGAAGAAACTATTAACTACTGCAGCGGTGTTGTCTCAACCAGACATTGAGAAGTCATTTGACGTATACTATGATGCGTCAGGCATTGACCTTGGATGTGTTTTTATGCAAGAAGGCCGATTTATAGCTCATACCTCAAGACAACTACGTCGACATGAGGAGCATTACCCGACGCATGATTTGGAGTTGACAGCAGTAGTTCATGCCCTTAAAATCTAGTGTCATTATCTGCTAGGAAATGTATGTCATATATATACGGATCATAAGAGTCTGAAGTAAATTTTTACCCAGTCAGAGTTGAATATGAGACAAAGAAGATGGCTCAAGCTAATCAAGGATTATGATCTAGAAATTCATTATCATCCGGGATAGGCTAATGTAGTGGCTAATGCTTTAATTCTCAAGGCATCTTGCCACTTCCTTACTATGAGGTTACATGACACTACTCTATGCCAGGAAATGGAAAGATTAAATTTGGGTATAGTACAACAAGGAGATTTGATGCAGCTAAAGCTTAAGTACGTTCTTCAATAGAGGATTGTTGACGCTCATATGGTTGATAAGGGTATGAAGCTCATTCAAGAGAAATTGGAAGCCGGTAAAGCCACTTGTTTTAGGAGAGATGACCAAGGAGTATTATGGTTCAAAGATCTTATAGTGGTGCCTAAGGATGCTGAGCTCTGCCAGCAGATCTTGGTTGAAGCTCATCTTACTCGATATTCTATCCATCCTGAAAGTACCAAGATGTACCAAGATTTGAAACAACATTACTGGTGGAATAAAATGAAGATAGAAATTGCTCGCTATGTGGTAAAGTGCGACACTTGTCAATGGGTAAAGGCGATGCACATGAAGACCGATGGACCCCTACAATCGTTGCCTGTCCCAACATGGAAATGAGACGACATAAGTATGGATTTTATTGTTGGATTACCGCAGACATCCAAAGGTGTCAAACCCGATTTTGGAAGGCAAACCTAATGCGAACCATGTATGTGCCAGGATCAGAAACTCACGTACACAACGATTACATAATTGGACATCATCACACATTGCTCAAAATAATAGCGGAAATAGTACTTTATTACATCAAGATGTCCAAGTGTAGCGCCCCAGTCCTCTGGGACTCAAATGTGATACAATTACTAGTCCCAGGAGGCTAGTAAACACATTTATACAATAGATGATTCTAGATCTGCTTAAACGAGAAAAACCTATAAAGGTGGCGATCAACTTTAAGAGTTGGTCCACAACTCGGGACATATCATCAGAGTGGGGCTGAAGTAGCCCGATATACGCATCGAAGCAATTCAGCGGTCCAACAGCCATAGGAAAGGTTGAGAACAAGCGTAACTCTTAACCGATCTCCTTTTCTGGAAAACAACAAATAAGCAAGGGTGAGTACAAACGTACTCAGCAGCCCACCTTCACCCACGGAATGGGGAAATCAGATATAATGCATGGAATATATGGAGCTCAGGATATTTTGCAGAAATAGCAATTTTTTATGTAGGGTTGTTTTGAAAAACATTTTATATTTTGCAAAGCGCATCCTCTCCAAAAGGAGCAGGAAGTTTTTCAGTATAGAACAAAATCCCCTGGACTAAACCATCCAGGTATCTCAGCAATTTCCCACTGGTTTTCATTTTCAAAAATAGCTACTGGACTTCCCGTTCACCATAGCTCACGGCGCAAGCGCCGGACTTTTAAAAACCACTTTTCTCAAACGCACCCTTTTTTTGAAAACAAAACACTAATTGTCATACCACACCAGACTCGTCCATTCCAGTGGACACAGACTATTCGAATAGGTTTTCAAACTCTGCGCAAAGGTGTACACTTTACCCACTAGTCCGGTTTCTGCGATCTCACCGTCGTGAGACTCGAAGGCCGAATCTCTTTCTTTCCTCGCATGTCCTTACCTTAACGATTATACCGGAAGGAGTCAGGCCACCGCCATGCCCAAATCGGACAAAACATTCCCCCTGCTTATCCTCCCGATGCTCCCCAGCCTTTATAACCCTGGGGTTTGGACCATACGAGTTCAGATTGAGTGACTGCCCATACAGTCTCGAGTGGTTATACTTATCATGAGTATAGGTAGTGAAGGATGACAAACCGGTCCTTATTTGGGGGGACAATCCTTCTAGTCACACCTAAACCAGCTGAGCCATCACTTTAGGTCCTCCCCTAAACCAGGGAGTCCCTGATCATCCCTACTCAAAGGTGATATGGGTGAAAACCCTTCATCATATACATTTTGAAAAGCATTTTCTTTTGAAAACTCACACCTTTTCTCAAATCATTTGTAAGAAATATATCAAGGATTGATTATGGCAAGCGGCTGGGTGGCCATAATAACATGTCTCAAAATCATATCATGCATAAAATAACAGGCTGAGGGTTGTGGTTGAAAAATCATAGGTAATTTATGCATCAAAGGGATCCAGTGAGCTTGCCGTGCTTATCCGGCGAAGGGGAAGGGGAGCTCGCGGAACTGGCTTCTGGCTCCACTGCCTGGCGTAGACTTGCAGATCTGGCCTCCACGAGACGGCACGAACGCTCCGATAACTATGCAACATGAACAAGCAAACATACAAACCAGCAAGTATACCAATAAATATTTAGTATAGCGGTCAGAATAGCGATATATGGATGGGTTGAGTCTTGAGTAGAATCTGTGTCATGTGGTGTTGTGATATTACTGGTGGTGGAGCGGAGGTGCTTACTAGGAGGGTGGACTGGAGACGAAGCGACAATATGCGTGTAGCTGGCAGAGCGGAGTAATTGAGTGAGTGGGGTGTTTGCCTTGGCTGAGGGTGTTGAGTGTGTGGAGAGGGAGAGGGTAGCTGGGTGTATTTATAGTGGGGTGTATGTGGTGTAGCATAGTGAAGTTCACTGTTGGTGAGAATAGTGACGAATGAATTGTCTGACTTAGTATGAACAGGAGAGTTATAGGCAGAATATGGGACAAGAGTATTTTGGGAGTTTTTTTCTGGGATATGAACCATGCTCATGGTTGGATAGGGAATAGTTTGATAAGAATTTAGAAACAAGAATTATTGGAATCTGAGTTAGGAAGCCTAGTTCAAAGGAATCTCAAAGTTAAGCATGCCCAACTTGGAGAAACCTGGGATGGGTGACCAGATGGGAAGTTCCCACTGGTAGGAAAATCACAGTCACCGGAGTTTGTATGACTGGAATATTGGTCTGGCAGGTCTTAGGTGGACTGGACAGCATGATGGATGAGTAGTTGAAATTTGGGGTGATCGGATAAACGATGAATAGCAATGATGAATAGTAATGATGAATAGTGACGACGAAAAAGTAATTATAGATATCATCTATGAATAGTAAAGATGAATAGTAATAATGATGAATAGTATCGGTGAATAGTAACGATGGTGAATAGTGCCGATGAATAATAACGATGATGAATAGCGACGGTGAATAGTAATGGTGAATAGTGATGGTGAATAGTCCGTATGAACGAACGATGAACGATAAATAGTGACGATGAATAACGATGAACAATGAATAGGGACTATGAACGAACGGACGAACGATCGAATGATCGGACGAACGAATGATCGGAATTTCAGCAGCATAACTGCAGGACAAAGATTATTTGGAAGAACGATGAATAGGGACTATGAACGAACGATGAACGATCAATACAAATGATGAACGAACAATGAACGATGAATAGGAAAAATATTATTTGGACGAACGAACGGACGATTGGAATTTCGGTAGCATAATGGTAGGAAAAAGATTATTTGGACGAATGAACGGACGAACGATCGAACAATCAGACGAACGGACGAAAGAACCATGAACGAACGATCGAACGATCGGACGAACGAACGAACAAACTAAGAACAGGGGACGAACGACCGAAGAACGACCGAACGGTCCTTGTGCTAGTGTGTGCTTGTGTGGGAGGTGGAGTGGGCGTGGGGGGGGGGAGGGAGAGAGTTGCCATGAAATGGCTTGGGGTGGGATGAGAGGAGGCCCTTGCCCCTCTATTTATAGCCATGGTGGGGGATTAGGGGAGGGATGAGAGGATTAGTGGGAGGATGAGAGGATTAGTGGGAGATTAGCATGGATTTGTCTTATATGAGTGTAATTAGCTTGTAGAGCTCAACGTATGACATCGGAGGCATACGTATACGTATGAGCATGAGGAAAGTTATGAAGAAAATATTTGTAGGGACATGAAAATTGATTCTGAAGGTATTTCTGAGGAGGAAAATATCTGGAGAATTATCGGTGGAATATTTGGGCAGTATTTCTAGAAAGAACTTGAAGGGGATCATTGGGGAAATATTTGTAGGATATTTTGAGGAGGATTTTTGGAGAGAATATTGACCACTATAATTTATTTGTTGATATCAACTCGCAAACAAACATTTTGAAATGAAATTTTGAAATTCATTTTGAATTTAGAGCGAGTTTGAGAAAACTTCAAGATTTGAAGTTTTGGGATGCTACAAATCTACCCCACTTAAAATGAATCTCGTCCTTGAGATTCAGCTTAGAAGGGTTATGGGTATAGCTTTACTTCAGCTATATATCTTCACATTGCAGACTCTTCGAGGAGATGGAACTTCAACAACATCTGGCCTTTGAGGAGCATCCGGTTGCTGATTGCAAACGCTGATTCTGGCTACTCAAAGATCATCTTCAGGCTTCTAGCTTTTGCTTGGCAGCTAGCTTATTGAAGAAGCATCGATGCCAAGACACAAACCTTTCTCTTTCGAACTCCCACATGGATTCCTTCCTTGATTGGTCTTCTAGTACTTCATCAACGAAACTTGGGTGACCACTTCTCATCCAGAAACTCATATGCTTGGATGATCTGGTACTCCACTTGCTTGCTATAGGCCTTCTTCTTTTTCTCCATAGCAGGAACTTTACTGGAACACTACCCCACTTAAAATGAATGAGGGTAGGACTCTTGAATCTTGGGGATTTGAACTCCTTGAAGTACCACATAACAAGGGTGTTACGGGGCCTTCTTCTGCTGTTGCTGCTTGAGCTGGCTGTGGAGAGATGACTGACACAGGGTTGATCTTGGGACAACCTTCTTCTTATCTTCTCCTCGCTATCTTCTTTTCACTGACCCTTTCTTTTTCTTTGCTCTTTTCACTGGAGGACTCTATCAAAGAGTATTACCATCATGTAGAGGAGGAAACCAAAGACTATGAACCATGTGCAACATTGTTCAACCCAAGAATCACCAAGCATTGTGATTTCAGGGGCAAGGGAGTGGAAAATGGAGTTGCTTGCGATTTGGCAGAGGGGATTTTATCAGGTGTGTGCTTTTCTTTGAGCGAGTTGGGAGTTTAGGGAGCTGGTGGGGGAGTTTTATAGGCAAGCGGTGGTGCTCGGGGGGGGGGGGTGGAGTGGTGGTGATGCAGCAGGTGCGACAAGGGTTGGGGGGCTGTTGCCGACGACGATGGCGGTGGTGGTGCGCTGCAAAGGGGGGGTGGCGCGGTGGTGGTGTGCATGGAGGCAGGCACGCGTGCGGGGGCATGGGTGAGTGGTGGGGTCAATGACTCTGATGTTTGTGGTCTCTGGTTCCAAGAATCCTTGCCTCCCTGTATGGTAATAACTCCTTTTGTCCTCTTTTCCTATTTACTTTGACTCAGGGGCAGTGCTTTGATTCTCACGGTTGGTCCTTTTGACAGAGTGGCTGGACTGGTTTCTTCTGTAGCTTATTCTAGGCTTCAAGGGTAAGCTCCCCGGTATCTTCTTGGGTAAGGCACTTTTCTCTTGAGAAGGGTTAAGATGAGAATGGAAGCATACGGTGAGGATTAGCTCTAATTTGTGATCTATGTTTTAGGGAAAACTTTTCTTAAAAAGAAAGAAAACACACAAGCTCAGCAATGATAAGCACAAACAAATCAAATGTTTTGAATAAGGGAAGAATAGAGTTTTTTCCAAAGCACGAACTACTCAGATTTGGGGGCTAAGCATAACTACTATTGCTTGGCTCCTGAATTGAGAACTATGCTAAATGCGACTTATGAGTACTAACGTTAAAGCATCACATATGCACTCAAAAGGGAAGAAAACATCAAGCGAAATTCATTTTGAAATGCCCTAGGGGGCCACACAATTAGGGTTTTGCAAAACACGGGGCTACGCGGTTACCTCTCATACATGCAGGGTTCTGGCCAAAGTGAAGAAAAACTTCACTACCCGATGCATGCAGAGGACTAGGCATAACTAACTTTAGACCAGACAGCTTCTCTTCTAGCAAGTCTGGCGCACAACTTCAATCTGAGACATCTCCTAGATGGGTCAATAGGGAGCTGATGTTGATGACTTCTTCTGGCGGCGACTGAGATGGCAGGACAGGGTTGAACTCTTCTTCAAGCGGGACTAGCTCTTGTAGCTCCTCAGAGGGCGGTGGTGCTGGCGGGGAGCTTGCAGCTTCTTCCTTGTCTCACGGGACGGTGCTAGAATCTTCTTCATGGTGAAGGGCTCAAACAACTCTGGCGGGGGATCTTGGGAGGACTCAGGGTGATCTTGCTTATTCATAGCCTGAGGGAAGACTAGAATTCCTTCCAAGACTATGGCTCCTTCCGGTAGTTCCCAAGCCTTCTTATCTCCTCTGACAGAGACCGGGTGACCTTTAAGAATATGGGGATCTTCAACTCTCATGGGTTGAACTGGGTTGGATGAAGCGGGCTCTTGGATCCGCAGGGCTCTACGTCTGTTATGGGTTACCAAGTAGGCCTCCATCAACTTCTGGACGTGCTCATCCTTGGCTTTCTTCAGGGCTTCGACAATAATGACTTCACGACTTTCCAAGGCAGCTATACGGGCTTGAGCTGTGGTGAGATCCACATGGAGCTTACGGTTGAGCTTCTCTGCATCTTCTACTCGGGCAATCATCTTACGGTGGTGCCGAGCCAAGAAATCATACTGGGCATCTAGGGTGAGCAGGTATGAAGTGAGGTACACGACTGTGGGGTCGTCCTCAAGCAACTGCTGCCCTTCCAATGCACAATCCTGGCCATCCAAACGGGACGATCTCTCTAAAAGGGCAGAAAAAAATCTGAGCGGGGTGTCGGCCACTTCTTCTTCATAGATCTGACACAGGGTCCTCAATGCCTTGCGAGCGACGACTTGGCAGGTGTCTTTGAATCTGTGCCCCATAGCAGTGACACTTCATTCCACATGGTGCGGACTGGATCCAATGTATACAGTCACGACACACTTCTCTGTGCCATGCTCGACGAATTTACGACCATCATACTCTAGCTGGCTCCTGATTCCGAGGCGAACTGTGCATGCTCTCAACAACTTGGGAAAACCATCCTCATTCTGGCAAAAGCTGGTTTAGCAACGGACCTCCATCTGACTTCTGAGAGAAGGAAAGGGGTGAACCATTTTTGAAATGAAGGGATAAGAGCAAGAATTTTTTTAAGAAAATAGTTTTGACTCCAAAACTTTTGGATCAGGCTAAGGGTTACGTCCTGCGACCAACCTAACAGCTTTGATACCACTTGTAGCGCCCCAGTCCTTTGGGACTCAAATGTGATACAATTACTAGTCCCAGGAGGCTAGTAAACACATTTATACAACAGATGATTCCAGATCTGCTTAAACGAGACAAACCTATAAAGGTGGCGATCAACTTTAAGAGTTGGTCCACAACTCGGGACATATCATCAGAGTGGGGCTGAAGCAGCCCGATATACGTAGCGAAGCAATTCAGGTCCAACAGCCACAGGCAAGGTTGGGAACAAGCGTAACTCTTACCCGATCTCCTTTTCTGAAAAACAACAGATAAGCAAGGGTGAGTACAAACATACTCAGCAGCCCACCTTCACCCGCGGAATGGGGAAATGAGATATAATGCATGGAATATATGGAGCTCAGGATATTTTGCAGAAACAACAATATTTTATGCAGGGTTGTTTTGAATAACATTTTATATTTTGCGAAGCGCATCCTCTCTAAAAGGAGCAGGAAGTTTTTCAGTATAGAACTAAATCCCCTGGACTGAACCATCCAGGTATCTCAGCAATTTCCCACTGGTTTTCATTTTCAAAAACCGCTACTAGACTTCCCGTCCACCATATCTCACGGCTCAACCGCCGGACTTTAAAAAACCACTTTTCTCAAACACACCCTTTTTTTAAAAACAAAACACTAATTGTCATACCACACCAGACTCGTCCATTCCTGTGGACACAGACTATTCAAATAGGTTTTCAAACTCTGCGCAGAGGTGTACACTTTACCCACTAGTCCGGTTTCTGCGATCTCACCGTCGTGAGACTCGAAGGCCGAATCTCTTTCTTTCCTCGCATGTCCTTACCTTAACGGTTATACCGGAAGGAGTCAGGCCACCACCATGCCCAAACCGAACAAAACATTCCCCCTCCTTATCCTCCCGGTGCTCCCTAGCCTTTATAACCCTGGGGTTTGGACCGTACGAGTTCAGATTGAGTGACTGCCCATAAAGTCTCGAGTGGTTGTACTTATCATGAGTATAGGTAGTGAAGGATGACAAACCGGTCCTTATATGGGGGGACAATCCTTCTGCTCACACCTAAACCAGTTGAGCCATCACCTTAGGCCCTCCCCTAAAACCAGGGAGTCCCTGATCATCCCAACTCAAAGGTGATAAAGGTGAAAACACTTCATCATACACATTTTGAAAAGCATTTTCTTTTGAAAACTCACACCTTTTCTCAAATCATTTGTAACAAATATATCAAGGATTGATTGAGGCAAGCGGCTGGGTGGCCATAATAACTTGTCCTCAAAATCATATCATGCATAAAATAACAGGCTGAGGGTTGTGGTTGAAAAATCATAGGTAATTTATGCATCAAAGGGATCCAGTGAGCTTGCCATGCTTATCCGGCAAAGGGGGAAGGGGGAGCTCGTGGAACTGGCTTCTAGCTCCACTGCCTGGCGTAGACTTGCAGATCTGGCCTTCACGAGACAGCACGAACGATCCGATAACTATGCAACATGAACAAGCAAACATACAAACCAGCAAGTATACCAACAAATATTTAGTATTGCGGTCAGAATAGCGATATATGGATGGGTAGAGTCTTGAGTAGAATCTGTGTCATGTGGTGTTGTGATATTACTGGTGGTGGAGCGGAGGTGCTTACTAGGAGGGTGGACTGGAGACGAAGCGACACTATGTGTGTAGCCGGCAGAGCGGAGTAATTAAGTGGGTGGGGTGTTTGCCTTGGCTGAGGGTGTTGAGTGTGTGGAGAGGGAGAGGGTAGCTGGGTGTATTTATAGCTGGGTGTATGTGGTGTAGCACAGTGAAGTTCACTGTTGTTGAGAATAGTGACGAATGAATCGTCTGACTTAGTATGAATAGGAGAGTTATAGGCAGAATACGGGACAAGAGTATTTTGGGAGTTTTTTCTAGGATATGAACCATGCTCATGGTTAGATAGGGAATAGTTTGATAAGAATTTAGAAACAAGAATTATTGGAATCTGAATTTGGAAGCCTGGTTCAAAGGAATCTCAAAGTTAAGCATGCTCAACTTGGAGAAACCTGGGATGGGTGACCAGATGGGAAGTTCCCACTGGAAGGAAAATCATAGTCACCGGAGTTCGTATGACTGGAATATTGGTCTGGCAGGTCTTAGGTGGACTGGACAGCAAAATGGATGAGTAGTTGGAATTTGGGGTGATCGGATGAACGATGAATAGTAATGATGAATAGTAACGACGAAAAAGTAATTATAGATATCATCGATGAATAGTAAAGGCGAAAAGTTACAATGATGAATAGTGTCAGTGAATAGTAACGATGGTGAATAGTGTCGATGAATAGTAACGATGATGAACAGCGACGGTGAATAGTAACGATGAACGGTAATGGTGAATAGTGATGGTGAATAGTCCGTATGAACGAACGATAAACGATGAATAGTGAAGATGAACAAATGATGAACGATGAATAGGGACTATAAACGAACGGACGAACGATCGAATGATCAGACGAACGGACGATCGGAATTTCGGCAGCATAACGGCAGGACAAAGATTATTTGGAAGAACGATGAATAAGGACTATGAACGAACGATGAACGATGAATAGGAACGATGAACGAACGATGAACGATGAATAGGAACTATGAATAAACGGACGAACGATCGAATGATCGGACGAACGAACGATCGGAATTTCGGCAGCATAACGGCAGGACAAAGATTATCTGGAAGAACGATGAATAGGGACTATGAACGAACGATGAACGATGATAGGAACTATGAACGAACGATGAACGATCGAATGATTGAACGAACGAATGATCGGAATTTCGGCAGCATAACGGCAGAAAAAAAGATTATTTGGACGAACGAACGGACGAACGATCGAACGATCGGACGAACGGACGAACGATCCATGAATGAACGATCGAAACGATCTGACGAACGAACGAACAAACTAAGAACAGGGGACGAACGATCGAAGGACGACCGAACGATCCTTGTGCTAGTGTGTGCTTGTGTGGGAGGTGGAGTGGGCGTGTGGGGGGAGGGAGAGAGTTGCCATGAAATGGCTTGGGGTGGGATGAGAGGAGGCCCTTGCCCCTCTATTTATAGCCATGGTGGGGGGATTAGGGGGAGGGATGAGAGGATTAGTGGGAGGATGAGAGGATTAGTGGGAGATTAGCATGGATTTGTCTTATATGAGTGTAATTAGCTTGTAGAGCTCAACGTATGACACCGGAGGCATACGTATACGTATGAGCATGAGGAAAGTTATGAAGAAAATATTTATAGGGACTTGAAAATTGATTCTGAAGGTATTTCTGAGGAGGAAAATATCTAGAGAATTATCGGTGGAATATTTGGGCAGTATTTCTGGAAAGAACTTGAAGGGGATCATTGGGGAAATATTTGTAGGATATTTTGAGGAGGATTTTTGGAGAGAATATTGACCACTATAATTTATTTGTTGATATCAACTCGCAAACAAACATTTTGAAATGAAATTTTGAAATTCATTTTGAATTTAGAGCGAGTTTGAGAAAATTTCAAGATTTGAATTTTTGGGATGCTACACCAAGACATCCACAAAGTCATTGACATCATCAAATTGCGGAATATGAAACGTAGAGGATAAGGCCTTCACAGGCAGCTGACTGGGGGCTTGCCACTAAACACGATTAGAACTCATTGTAGTCCTGAAACTCTTCAAAGTCCTCCATGTTGCCTTCATCTCCTTCTGAGCACTGATTGCAATGGGGACAAACTGAGGTTGGGGGGTCTAAAGCAAGGGTGAGTACACATCAACGTACTCAGCAAATGTCCCATTTATCTAAAGTGCACTAGTTGTATGTGTGGTTATGGTTAAAGTAGTTGCTTTTAGTTGGTCAGCTATTTATTACAAATAGTAAGCCAAGTTTTAGTAATAAACCCAGTTATTACCCAAATGTACTCCCTCCAAGAGGAAATACCAGAAACCACAATTATAATCATCATCATAAAGTATCCAAAGTTACTCTAATCAAAGAGGATCCCAAGGCTGCTCTTAACCGCGAGCACGACTGATATACTAGTTTCTAACACTCTACAGAGGTTGCACACTTTACCCACGAGCTGTGATCCCTTTCCAGCCTAGGTTTGCAAGACCCGATCTTCACTACCGAGGTGAACGGCCAGGGATTGTCACACCCGGGCTTTAAGGAACAAAGCCGGGTGCATCTCATACATTCGCCAAAGAAGACAACATATATAATAATAGAGTGTACAGATAAATGTCATAAAACATCAGAGTATTTGTTACATAGCGGAAGACTTAATACAAAATAAAAGGATAAACATAAAATGAACTAAGGATCGTTGGCGCCAAAGTCAACTAAGAAACGCCACCTAGATCAGATCAAACCCCTCGCCTTGTGGCTCCTCCTGAACCACCTGCTCTTCTCCTGTGGGGGGGGGTGTGAGACAGCAAGGGTGAGCTCACATACGTTCATAGCTCAACAAGTCGTGGGGAATAATGTGGCATGAACTCACCCAAAGGTGGGAGTTCATTAAGTGTAAGGCTGATCAATGAAATAAAGGCTGAAGCTGAGCATTGCTTTTATAAGTTGGTCAAAATTTTATTAGCAGTTACTAAGTGTAAGTAAATACCAAACCATAGTAATAATAAGTAAAAGTAATAGTAAAATAATCCCAAATGCAATGATATGACCAATTAAGTTTAAGTTCCATAAATTAATCATGTGAGTGTCCGAGCCGCTCATGACCGTGAGCATGGCTAGTATACCAGTTTTACACTCCTGCAGAGGTTGCACATCTTTACCCACAAGTCGTGTTACCCATTTGCCACGGAGTTGATCAGACTCCATACACCTCTACCTAGGAAGCGAGGCAGGGTACCACTACGAGGCCTTTACAAAGTTCCACTAGCTTCAGACTACCCGCTACAGTTTATAGGAAGCTCCAGTGCAGGGTTCTTGTCTGACCGCCATCGCAGCAAAATCAACCCAAGGACCCTCCCTACACTGACCACGTCCCCTACTACCCTTGCCCCTTTCGGGTAAGGTAGCCCTCCACTAGCTTTCCTAGTTAATCAGCCAAGGGCGTCCTATTAACCCTTGTGGTAGCACTGTTTTCCCGGGTGGTTCTCCATGTTCCCATTAACATAATGATCTTATCATGAACATAAAATAATGAACATATAATAACAAGTATAAAAAATGAGTGATGAATATCTCTATACCCAAATCCACATAAAGCAATAGCATGTACTACCCAAAAGTTTAGTAGTAAAACCAGTGGTGAAACAAGGTATAAAGATAGTCAAATCTAGGGTAACCTGTTGGGTCCCATCAAAATTAACCTATGCAGATCATTATGATTAATAAGAACATGAATGGGTAAAAGAAGTGATCAAGGGCACAACTTGCCTTCCACGAGCTCCTGCTCAGCTATCTCTACTTGTTGAACCTCAGATTCCACAGTGGCTTGCTCGTCTACTCGCATCAACACAATACATACTAGCATGGCATAAATTAACATCACATCAAACATGCAAATAGAATATACAGTAATAAACTAGACATTAAAATAAGATCACAGGATTTGGAATTATTACATTTGGGGTATAGATTTTAAGTTATGAATTTTCTCTAATGTTCTATGTGCTTAATACAAGATTATGTGATAGATAAATTTTAAATTGACTATTATGCCAAAACAGAGGCACAAATGGATAGACAATAATATTATGAAAATTTAGGAACTGGAATGGACCAAATTGGAGTTCATATGAATTTTCTACAATTTAAACAAGTTTCTGCAATTAAATTTGTACTAAAAACCTATTTTCTAAATATTTTCCTGGTTTTCCTAATCTGTGGACCGCGCCTCATTTTCTGGAAAACGCAGGGGTCCTCGGGGCAAGTTTGCCTGAGACACAGAGCGTTACAGCTTGGACTGCGGGTTGATTCAATGAAATCCTAAGGTCTCATATGGAAAAAATACTAGAGCGAAAGGGTATGGTGAGTTCTGGGCCATCGGATGTAAAATACACGGCCCAGATTAGATTTTTTTATAACTTCAAACCGGTACGCAATCGTACCCGTTGGATCTTCATCCAACAACTAAGATTTTTAAGTCGCGTGCTCTGCTCTACACCACTCATCCGCCGATCGACGGTTGAGATGACCCGAGATCGAAACGGTACACTCTTCTAATCCTAACCGTTCACTGCGATCCGACGGTGCACGCACCATCCCCTAACTCCCGCTCGCAGGCGATGCCGGCGTGCCACCCCACGGCGGAGGCCATGGCCGGGGTATTAAATCCAGCGAGCCACGGGCCTAATCCTCGAATCAAAGGGGGTTTCTTCGCGAAGGACGACGAAATAAACTACTAGGATGCGGAACTCACCGAAGGAAACTGACTCACTTGGGCTGTCCACGGCGCGATGCGGAAATGCACCCGCGTTGACGCGGCGGCGAGCAATTCACACCCCCCACACCGACCTCGCGACACCAATTGCAGGCACGGACGAATTCCTTGGACGATTACGACCACTCTTGGCCACGCGCCGAAGCAAAACCTCCCGCACCGAGGGAGTTCACCGGCGGTGGCGCTCTCACTCTCCTCACGGGTAGCGACGGCGAAAGAGGGATGCGACTGGTCTGGGGTCCTCGGCGCAGGGAATAAAGAGGGGGAGAGGGGCCTCGAGCATAGGGCTTTATGCCCAGGAGAGATCGGTGGTGGCCGACGCGAAACGGCGCACGGCGCGGCACGACCCGCCGAGGTAATCGCGAGGTGGTTGAGAGGATGAAGCTGGCAGGTGGGTCTGGTGTGGCAGTGATGCGAGGGATGCGGCAATCCGTTGCGGAGCTGACAAGCTGGCCCCAGTGGCAGTGGGACGCGGTTGACCAGGGAACCGCGCGCGCATGGAGAAGCCGTTGCTGACACCCGGGTGCCACCAACCAGAGAGAGCAAGAGAGCAGCAGAGGGAGAGACTGACGAGAGGGCCCCACCCGTCGGCGCGGGTGTGACTTGGGCTAGCGTGAGTGAGTCAGGTGGGCCGCGTGCTTTGGTTTGGGCCATCTCGAGTTTTGCCAATTTCTCTTCTTTTCTTTTTTTTGTTTTGTTTTATCCCCTCTTTCCAAATTCCAAACTTCAAACTAAATTTAAACTTTGTGGCACAGTTGTATACATACTAAATATAGATTTGGTCATACAAAATGTGGTGAAGTGCTGTAATTAAATTATAATTTGTATTGCATAATTATTTATGTCTTTCCTATCTTTTCCTCAATTTCTAGAATTTAAATTTAGGTTACCACCCAAATTCTCATTATTACTTTATTTTTTTTATTCATATTATTATGGTTTTAGATGCACAAACAAAGATCCAATATGATGCAATGAAATTTATTTGTGCCTTAGTAAAATTTTACTCATTTTTAAACATAATCGGTCGCATGTGATGATAAATAGAGATACACACATATATAAAGGAGAGCAATTTCTACTTTTATTCTTACTTACAATTTTGGTATTACAAATCCTACCCCCCTTAAAAATTAATCTCGTCCTCGAGATTTAAGAAGATCTAGGGAAAAGATGGGGAAAGTCTATACGAAGCTCTTCTTCTCTTTCCCAAGTGGCTTCATCTTCACCTTGGTGACTCCATTGTACCTTGCACATCTTTATAACCTTATTTCTAGTAACTCGAGTCGAAGTATCCAGAATCTTGATTGGGTACTCAGCATAAGTCAGATCATCTTTAACACTAAGGTCCTCTAGTGGTAGCTGCTCCTCAGGTACCCTGAGGCACTTCTTTAGCTGAGACACATGAAATACATCATGTACATCTGACAGATGATCGGGTAACTTCAGTTGATATGCAACTTCTCCCACTCGCTTTAAGATCAAGAAAGGTCCAATGAAGCAAGGGGACAACTTTCCTTTAACTTTAAATCTCCTCATACCCCGGAGTGGTGACACCTTCAAATAGACATGATCACCCTCCTTAAACTCCAGTAGTCTTCTCCTATTATCAGCATAGCTCTTTTGCCTGGATTGTGCAATTCTCAAATTTTTCTTATCATTCGAACTTTTTCTTCTGCCTCTTGTATAAGTTCATGCCCAAAGAATTGTCTTTCTCCAGTCTGATCCCAATACAGGGGAGTCCTGCATTTCCTGCCATACAAAGCCTCAAATGGTGACATCTTCAAACTGGCCTGGTAGCTACTATTATAAGAGAACTCTGCATATGGTAAGCTCTTATCCCAACTTCCACCATGTTTAAGAGCACAAGCTCTTAACATATCTTCCAGCACTTGGTTAGTCCTCTCTGTCTGTCCATCAGTCTGGGGATGGTAAGCTGAACTAAAATTCAACTTTGTATCCAAACTCTCATGCAATTTCTTCCAAAATCGAGAAGTAAACTGTGATCCTCAATCAGACACGATCTTCTTAGGCACTCCATGCAAACAATCTATCCGAGTCATATACAATTCTGCTAGCTTGGCTCCCGTGTAATTAGTCCTCACAGGTATGAAATGAGCCACTTTTGTCAATCTGTCCACAATTACCCAAATAGAGTCATATCCTGCTGGAGTGCGGGGTAGTCCAACAATAAAATCCATACCAATTTCTTCCCATTTCCACTCGGGTATCTTCAATGGGTGCAATAGTCCAGCGGGTCTTTGATGTTCGGCCTTGACTCTTTGACACACATCACACTTAGCCACATGTGCAGCAACATCTCTTTTCAGTCTATACCACCAATACTTTTGCTTCAAATCTTGATACATCTTAGTGCTACCAGGGTGGATTGAGTAATCAGAATCATGAGCTTCTTTCAATATAGTCTCACGGAGGCTATCAATCTCTGGAACACATATCCGATCTTTGAACCATATAGTACCTTGCTCATCCTCCGTGAATTCCGGAACTCGACCTTCCGTAATCAGATCCTTAATCTCTTGAATCTTAGCATCACCAACCTGACCTTTACGAATCTCTTGCTCCAAGGTAGGTTCCAACTCAATGGTAACTCCTTCAGTGTGAGTAACAATTCCCAGGTTGAGCTTCTCAAAATCTTTTGCTAATTCATTGCGTAGCTGGACGACAAAAGAGGAGTGAACATGCTCCTTCCGACTCAAGGCATCTGCAACCAAATTCGCCTTGCCCGGGTGATAGTGAATCTCCAAATCATAATCGTTGATGAGCTCCAACCAATGACGTTGTCTGAGGTTGACATCCTTCTAAGTGAATATATACTTCAAACTCTTATGATCCGTGTACACTTGACACTTAGTTCCCATAATGTAGTGTCTCCAAATCTTCAGTGCATGCACAACTGCTGCCAGTTCTAAGTCATGAGTGGGGTAGTTCAGTTCATGTTTCCGCAACTGACAAGATGCATAGGCTATCACATGTCCTTCTTGCATGAGCACGCATCCCAATCCTTGGCCACATGCATCACAATAAACATCAAATCCTTTCTGTAAGTCAGGCATAACCAACACCGGAGGTGACATCAATCTCTCCTTCAATTGATCAAAGCTTTCTTGGCATTTCTCACCCACTTAAATTCTTTTCCTTTCTCCAAAAGCGATGTCATAGGCTTGGCAATTTTAGAGAACCCTTCAATGAATCTCCGATAATATCCTGCGAGTCCCAAGAAACTACGAATCTCAGTAACTGTAGTGGGCACTCTCCACTCCATTATCTCCTTCACCTTAGCAGGATCCACTACTATTCCTCCATTAGAAATAATATGACCAAGGAATGGCACCTTGTCAATCCAAAACTCGCACTTGCTGAACTTAGCATAGAGTTGATTATCTCGCAACTTTTGTAGCACCAACCTTAGATGTTGTTCATGATCACTTTCATTCTTAGAATAGATAAGAATATCGTCGATGAACACCACGACAAATCTGTCCAAATATTCCATAAACACCTTATTCATCAAATTCATGAAATAAGCTGGTGCATTGGTTAATCCAAATGACATAACAGTAAACTCATATAATCCATATCGAGTCGAGAAAGCCGTGTTGGGAATATCCGATGATCTAATCCTCATCTGATGGTATCCCGATCGGAGACCGATCTTCAAAAATACTCTTGCTCCTCTCATTTGATCAAACAAATCCTCAATACGGGGCAACGGATACTTGTTCTTCACAGTAACATCATTAAGAGATCTATAGTCCACACACATCCGTTGCGAACCATCCTTCTTCTGTACAAATAGAACTGGTGCTCCCCAAGGTGAGGAACTCGGACGAATGTAACCAGCCTCTTGTAACTCAGTTAACTGCTTCTTAAGTTCCTTCAACTCCTCTACCGCCATCCTGTATGGTCGCTTAGAAATAGGGGCAGTTCCAGGTAAAAGATCAATAACAAACTCAACTTCTCTATCAGGTGGCATCCCTGGTAACTCCTCTGGAAAGACATCCGGAAACTCTCTAACCACCCGGATGTTGTCACCAACAAACTCCTCAGGCATGAAGAACATTGCACGCATGGATGAGGAGGTTACTGCAATACTAACTTGAAATCTTTCTCCTTTAGTGTAGTGAGCTCTACGGTACCTCTACCACATGCTATAATGGCCTTTGCCTTTCTTAGCCATGACATACCAAGGATCAGATCTATACTGCTTGACTCTAATATTATGGCAGTAGCTCCAAATTGTCTACACATAATGGTCAATGTCAATCTATGTGTCATTTGATTCGCCTCAACAGGCCCTTTAGGTGTAATTACTATCATGGGTTTTCTCATATTTAGCAGTGGTATTTCATTTGTGTTGGCATATCTAGCAGACATGAATGAATGTGTAGCACCAGAATCAAATAATATTGTTGCAGGAATTGCATTAACATAAAACATACCAAGTATGATGTCCCCACCATCCGGAGTAGCATCAACGCTGACTTGATTAACCTTGGCAATAGAATATCCCTTGCCAGATCCTGGAGTTTGCTGCCTGTTCTGAACTGGAGTAGTAGCAATCCTCTATGGGCAGACATTTGCATAATGACCAGTCTTCCCACACTTGAAACACGTAGTGCCTGGACTCTGTCCTGCAAACTTCGTCGGGGTGCCAGTGGGAGTGGCCTGTCGAGGAGGTGGAGTCCTCAGTGGTGATTGCTGAACTGGGCGTGGTCCTCCTGGTCGAGTCAGTGTACCGTGTGGTGAAACATAGCGGGGACGAACACTGCTGCTACCCTGTCCCTGCGAGATAGCCTTCCTCTTCAAATCACCCAGTTGAACACGCTTGTGTTCAATAGCAAGAGCCTTATCCAGCAGTCTCTGAAATGATGGAAATGTGTGTGCAACCAGTGCATACTGCAAGGGTCCATTAAGTCCTTCAATAAAATGCTCCTGCTTCCTCTCATCCTCAGCAACTTCCTCCGGAGCATATCTCGATAGCTGAATAAATTTGTCTCTGTATTCGTTGACCGACATGTTGCCTTGCTTCAATGACAGAAACTCTTTCTTCTTGATCTTTATCATACCAGCTGGAATGTGGTAGTTCCTGCATTGTGTACTGAACTCCGCCCAAGTGATAGTATCAGCAGCATCGTGGGCAGCAGTATATGAATCCCACCAGTCAGCAGCAGGACCTGTCAGACGTCCAGAAGCATATAAAACCTTCTCCCGGTCAGTGCATTGTGCAATATTCAGCATCTTCTCAACGGACTTCAGCCAATCATCCGCGTCCAGTGGATCAGGTGAGTTAGCAAATGTAGGTGGCTTATGACTCATGAACTCCCTATGCTTATCTCGGGGTGGAACTGGTGGTGGTGGTGGAGGCAGTGGTACTTGTTGTTGTTGCTGCTGTTGTTGAAGTTGTTGTTGTAGCTGCTGTTGTTGCGCCCTTCTCTCCTGGCGTATCTCCTCTCTCTCCTGGCGCAACTCCTGGCGTATATCTTATCTTTCCTGACGCATCTCCTGGCGTTCTTGCTGCATCTGTGCACGCATATCAGCCATAGTGTCCGCCATTTGCTGCATCACCGCCATCTGAGCAGCAACCAGTAGGTCAACTCCGCCTGGTGGAGGATTAGGAGGATTCATCTCTGCTGGCTGTGGCTGAGGTTGTATATATATCCTTCGAGTGTGTCGATTAGGAGGCAAATCAATTCCACCGCCCCTCCTGGTATTGACCATCTAAGTTAGATACATATGGTAAGAGAATAGTAGACAAGGCAGTAATTACAAATCATGTTACTTTGGGGAATTTATTAGCTAAGCAGTTTAATGTTTTACCTACCATAGCTAATTTATTACCTTATGCTGGCACATACTAAGATGTCCATATATAATACTTCAATCAATCAAAGAAGCAAATCAGACATTTTTCATCAGAACAATCAAACAACATTTTTAAATATAGAAAATAGTTTTGATTTGGTCTCAGGCCTCCTATCTCTTAAAATGTCATAGGGGTAGGGATTGCAAGGTGTGAAATCCATCTTGTCTCAGAGTAGAAAAGGTAAGAATGATCAGAGTAGAACAGTAGAAGGTGAGACAGGATCAAGATAAGTGTAGAAAGAATCAGAGTAAGGTAAGTATAGAATGAATCAGAATGAGGTAAGTAGGTAAGGGTTTTGTCCATTTCTATCTAAGTTTTGTCCTACAGTCGACATTTCCTCTGATACCACTTCTGTCACACCCGGGCTTTAAGGAACAAAGTCGGGTGCATCTCATACATGCGCCAAAGAAGACAACATATATAATAACAGAGTGTATAGAGATAAATGTCATAAAACATCAGAGTATTTATTACATAGCGGAAGACTTAATACAAAATAAAAGGATAAACATAAAATGAACTAACGATCGTCAGCGCCAAAGTCAACTGAGAAACGCCACCTAGATCAGATCAAACTCCTCGCCTTGTGGCTCCTCCTGAACCACCTGCTCTTCTCCTGTGGGGGGGTGTGAGACAGCAAGGATGAGCTCACATACGTTCATAGCTCAACAAGTCGTGGGGAATAATGTGGCATGAACTCACCAAAGGTGGGAGTTCATTAAGTGTAAGGCTGATCAATGAAATAAAGGCTGAAGCTGAGCATTGCTTTTATAAGTTGGTCAAAATTTTATTAGCAGTTACTAAGTGTAAGTAAATACCAAACCATAGTAATAATAAGTAAAAGTAATAGTAAAATAATCCCAAATGCAATGATATGACCAATTAAGTTTAAGTTCCATAAATTAATCATGTGAGTGTCCGAGCCGCTCATGACCGTGAGCACGGCTAGTATACCAGTTTTACACTCTGCAGAGGTTGCGCATCTTTACCCACAAGTCGTGTTACCGATTTGCCACGGAGTTGATCAGACTCCATACACCTCTACCTAGGAAGCGAGGCAGGGTACCACTACGAGGCCTTTACAAAGTTCCACTAGCTTCAGACTACCCGCTACATTTTATAGGAAGCTCCAGTGCAGGGTTCTTGTCTGACCGCCATCGCAGCAAAATCAACCCAAGGACCTCCCTACGCTGACCACTCCCCTACTGCCCTTGCCCCTTTCGGGTAAGGTAGCCCTCCACTAGCTTTCCTAGTTAATCAGCCAAGGGCGTCCCATTAAACCCTTGTGGTAGCACTGTTTTCCTAGGTGGTTCTCCATGTTCCCATTAACATAATGATCTTATCATGAACATAAAATAATGAACATATAATAACAAGTATAAAAATGAGTGATGAATATCTCTATACCCAAATCTACATAAAGCAATAGCATGTACTACCCAAAAGTTTAGTAGTAAAACCAGTGGTGAAACAAGGTATAAAGATAGTCAAATATAGGGTAACCTGTTGGGTCCCATCAAAATTAACCTATGCAGATCATTATGATTAATAAGAACATGAATGGGTAAAAGAAGTGATCAAGGGCACAACTTGCCTTCCACGAGCTCCTGCTCAGCTATCTCTACTTGTTGAACCTCAGATTCCACAGTGGCTTGCTCGTCTACTCGCATCAACACAATACATACATAGCATGGCATAAATTAACATCACATCAAACATGCAAATAGAATATACAGTAATAAACTAGACATTAAAATAAGACCACAGGAATTGGAATTATTACATTTGGAGGTATAGATTTTAAGTTATGAATTTTCTAATGTTCTATGTGCTTAATACAAGATTATGTGATAGATAAATTTTAAATTGACTATTATGCCAAAACAGAGGCACAAATGGATAGACAATAATATTATGAAAATTTAGGAACTGGAATGGACCAAATTGGAGTTCATATGAATTTTCTACAATTTAAACAAGTTTTTGCAATTAAATTTGTACTAAAAACTATTTTCTAAATATTTTTCCTGGTTTTCCTAATCTGTGGACCGCGCCTCATTTTCTGGAAAACGCAGGGGTCTCGGGGCAAGTTTGCCTGAGACACAGAGCGTTACAGCTTGGACTGCGGGTTGATTCAATGAAATCCTAAGGTCTCATATGGAAAAATACTAGAGCGAAAGGGTATGGTGAGTTCTGGGCCATCGGATGTAAAATACACGGCCCAGATTAGATTTTTTTATAACTTCAAACCGGTACGCAATCGTACCCGTTGGATCTTCATCCAACAATTCAGATTTTTAAGTCGCGTGCTCTGCTCTACACCGCTCATCCGCCGATCGACGGTTGAGATGACCTGAGATCGAAACGGTACACTCTTCTAATCCTAACCGTTCACTGCGATCCGACGGTGCACGCACCATCCCCTAACTCCGCTCGCAGGCGATGCCGGCGTGCCACCCCACAGCGGAGGCCATGGCCGGGTATTAAATCCAGCGAGCCACGGGCCTAATCCTCGAATCAAAGGGGGTTTCTTCGCGAAGGACGACAAAATAAACTACTAGGATGCAGAACTCACCGAAGAAACTGACTCACTTGGGCTGTCCACGGCGCGACGCGGAAATGCACCCGCCGTTGACGCGGCGGCGAGCAATTCGCCCCCCACACCGACTCGCGACACCAATTGCAGGCGCGGACGAATTCCTTGGACGATTACGACCACTCTTGGCCACGCGCCGAAGCAAAACCTCCCACACCGAGGGAGTTCACCGGCGGTGGCGCTCTCACTCTCCTCACGGGTAGCGACGGCGAAAGAGGGATGCGACTGGTCTGGGGTCCTCGGCGCAGGGAATAAAGAGGGGGAGAGGGGCCTCGAGCGTAGGGCTTTATGCCCAGGAGAGATCGGTGGTGGCCGACGCGAAACGGGCGCACGGCGCGGCACGACCCGCCGAGGTAATCGCGAGGTGGTTGAGAGGATGAAGCTGGCAGGTGGGTTCAGTGTGGCAGTGATGCGAGGGATGCGGCAATCCGTTGCGGAGCTGACAAGCTGGCCCCAGCAGTGGGACGCGGCTGACCAGGGAAGCGCGCGCGCGTGGAGAAGTCGTTGCTGACACCCGGGTGCCACCAACCAGAGAGAGCAAGAGAGCAGCACAGGGAGAGACTGACGAGAGGGCCCCACCGTCGGCGCGGGTGTGACTTGGGCTGGCGTGAGTGAATCAGGTGGGCCGCGTGCTTTGGTTTGGGCCCATCTCGGGTTTTGCCAATTTCTCTTCTTTTCTTTTTTTTGTTTTGTTTTATCCCCTCTTTCCAAATTCCAAACTTCAAACTAAATTTAAACTTTGTGGCACAGTTGTATACATACTAAATATAGATTTGGTCATACAAAATGTGGTGAAGTGCTGTAATTAAATTATAATTTGTATTGCATAATTATTTATGTCTTTCCTATATTTTCCTCAATTTCTAGAATTTAAATTTAGGTTACCACCCAAATTCTCATTATTACTTTATTTTTTTATTCATATTATTATGGTTTTAGATGCACAAACAAAGATCCAATATGATGCAATGAAATTTATTTGTGTCTTAGTAAAATTTTACTCATTTTTAAACATAATCGGTCGCATGTGATGATAAATAGAGATACACACATATATAAAGGAGAGCAATTTCTACTTTTATTCTTACTTACAATTTTGGTATTACAGGGATACACTACGTAGTCTTTACAAAGATTCCCCTAGTGCATAGTTGCTCATTATGTTTCACCAGTCATACAAACACAGTACTCCTCCCTAAGGTGGGTGACTAGCAAAACCAAATCAAATGAACCTCAGCACCCACCCTTAGCAGAGCGAGCACTATGTCCCGACCCCCATTGACGGCCTTCCGGCAAAGCCAACTACACTCCAAGTTCATCTAATTAATCATCTAAGGGCGTCCCATTCCATCCTCATGGTTGTACTATTTTCCCGGGTGGTCTCTCAACAAACAGGTCCTTACGGAGAGGTACTCAGGAAATAGCCTGAGTCCCTAAAGTATCACAGTTCATCATCATAATCAAGATAACATCATTGTATCATAAATATTCTCATCATGTTCGTTGATTAAAGTGGATCAATAGCATGAAGCTAATCATAATAACCCAAAAAGGTAATCAAGGACAAGGTAAATACAGACTAGTCAATCCTTAGGATTCAATTAAGTAATGCGGGACACTGAATTATAAAGTAAGTAGGACATAATGGGTTAGAGGACACTTGCCTTCACCAGGTTACTGCTCAGGGAAGTCTCCAGCAACACACTTTGGAACCATGGACAACTCTTTGTCTATGCAAAGCAATCATGCATTCAACACATTGCACATTGGGAAATGACAAATAAACAGTACACCAAACATGTACAATCAAGTGAACACAAATTCAAAAAGAAGAGTAACAAACTCAAAAGTGAGGTCTGAGTTCTAGGGTGGACTAATACACCTAGAGGTTTGTGGTTCTCTAAGGACTACTTATCTCAACAGATTACATAACTTAACCTCATTTATCTTAAGGAATTAATCACCAAGTTAAAGTTATTCCAGAGGTGAGATCATACACTACATGATATTAACTAAACAAAGATAATCACTTAATTATCATTAGTGTTTTCCCTTTTTTAATAAATAAACCATTACTCTACATGTACTTATAGCGTAGAAATAAAATTAATACATGCAGACCTTGAAATATTATAATTTAAATAGATAGAGAATAATCTTATGAACATTTTGCAATTTGAACCACTCAATTTGGAGTTCATATGCAAAAGATATCAAAATAAACAAGTTTTGGAATTCAAAATACAAAATTAGGCCTATTTCTGTGATAAAATAAAAGGTCAGGGGCTTCTCTGCAAAATTCCAGAGGTCTGCACGCAAAACACAGGGACATCAGGTTGATATCTAGAAAGTCGAGGGGGCTTTTAACAAACTTTCTAGACGAACGGTACCGGATGACCTCGACCACTCCATCACAAATCGACGGCTGCGATTACATCTGAGTGCGAGCGCGCGCGGACACGCGGCGAGCGCTGAAAGGCAGGCCAAGGGGGTAAGTGACTGATGACAAAGGCGGGCTGACCTGTCGGGCCCAACGCCAGGGGCGCAGGCAACTGACGGGTGGTGCCTAGGGGAAGAGCGCGCTCACGTGAAGCAGTATCCGCAGATTCAGACCGCTAGATCAGAGATGGGTGGTTAGGATCTAGCGCGCAGGGGTTTACGACTCAGTGACCGGCACTACTCCATCCGCGGCGGCGAAGTCGTCGAAGACAGGGCAGACACGACCTCTAGGGGTCTAGGGTCGCTGGTGTTGGCTAGAACTGGTGAAGAAGGTTCGGCAGACTTGTTGGCAGGATTCCGGCCGCGAGATCTAGTCCAGGGACGAGAGAACGATGGAGGGAGTGCTCTGGGCGGGTCAGGGTGACTCCTGCGAGCAATCCTGGCCGCGGATAAGGGAATTGGGCATGCCAAGACCAGTGCTAGCTCCAGTGAGGGAGGTGGAATGCTGCGGACCAAAGCAGGGGCACAGGGCGAGGCTAAATCGACCGGTCATCGCGCGGGCGCAGCGAACCAGCGCGGCCAATCTCCAGCGTGAACGAATTAGCTAAGACAGGGCGGAATTAAGAGAAACCGAGCACGGGAGCGAGTTCCTCACCTCAGGACGATGCTCGGGATGGCTCGACGCGGCTTCTGGCTGGCTGGACGGCCGGCACAGCAGGCGCGGATCACCAGCGAGCATGGGCGGCGGCGCACAGCGCGAGATCGGCGAGCTTGGGTGAAACAAGGCAGGGGAGGGAGAGCGGGTGTGGGTGGGGTTCAAAAAGGAGCTGGGGCGTGTGGGCGGGTGACGTGGGCGGTCCTCTTGACGTGCGCGCGGACGTGGGTCAGTGGCGGTTGCACGGAAGATAGAGCTGATAGAGGGGCCCCACGGCACAGAGAAAGAGCGAGGGCGCGGGTGAACGGTTCGTGGCGCTGATGGGTGGGGCCTGCGGAACAGAGAGAGAGCAGAGCGTGCACGAGGGAAGTTGGCGCCGACAGGATGGCCCCACCAGGCAGAGGGAGAAAGAGGGGAGAGTGTGCGAGCATGGGCTGGCGCTGACAGGTGGGACCCACCTGTCAGGTGGAGTGGGCGCGCGCGCGACCTAGCTGGGCTGGATTGGGTTGCTTGGGCCGAATTAGCTTTTCTATTTTCCTAAATTTGGAAATGTCTTTTCTTTTTATTTTCTCTATGGAATTCAATTCAAATTCAACCATAATTAAAATTCAAATAATTCAAACATGTGCATCAAACAAAAAGAATAATCTAGGCTCAGCATGATTCAAACATTCACATATACCCTAGGTTTTGATATTCTCAAGAAAATAATACATCTCCCACATAATTAACCCAAAACCCTATTAAAGAGAAGAAAAGAAACACTATAGAGGTGAGAACAGAAGTAACACCTGAATTTGTTAGGTATTTAGAGAAGAAATTTTATACCCCAAATTCAGGGTGTTACAAAAGGATATGATTCTATTTGGGTTATAGTAGATCGGCTTACAAAGATAGCTCATTTTCTTCTAGTCAAAACATATTACCCAGTGTTGGGGGCCTTCCTCTTCCAAAAGTCCTCAAAAACATGACTAACCATTTGCTTCTAGCATAATATTGATTATTACAGAGAGCTTCAGTTCATGATGGAAGTCATCTTCTCTGTCGAAGGTCTTCAAGACGAAGGTATAGCCCAAGGATGATAAAATGAACGCCGAATCTATAGCCGAAGAGTAACAGCTTCGGCTTAAAATAATGACGAAGACCAAGCATGATGCTGAGCTGATGAGGAAAAGACCATCTAGTCCCTAATGATTTATGTTACATTTATGAATAAATGTTAAGGTCATAATGTATTTTTACCCGAGCTGCGTCCCATGCCTATAAATAGATGAACAGTACAACCGCACTGTTCATGCTAGGTTGTAATTGCTCTCGCGTCAACACCTTCAAACAAGCTGAAGGTACCAATGTAATATAAATTCTGTTAATGTTCATGTGTATATGATGAAATACATATGTGTATGAATTAATGGATTTCATATATCACCTCTATGGTTCAAGCATTATATCTTTATGAATGAATGTGTATGTCCTTCATGACCTTCGTCTGAAGATCATTATATCCAAAAGGAGATAATGCTTCAAAGGACAAAGGTCCTTAATCTTTAACAATTGTGTTGGCTTGTTCTTGATTCATAGCATTTGAGAACAAGTGACCAACATTGGCACCCACCTCCGGTGAACTCAAACGACCACCTTCGGCAACATCTCAAGCGTTCACCTTTGTCATGCCGCTGAAGAAGGCAATAGCGCCAAGGGCTGCCCTTCAGCCGCTGGACATCAACAAGAGGGGCTCTCTCTAAGAAAAGCCCGAAACCAGAAAGGAAGGCCACCAGCCCAACACTGCAGGAGGAGGAGCTAGATCAAGAGATCAGAGACTTGGAGGCTATACACCAGCAAGTGCAGAGAAAGAGAAAATGCTTCAACTGGCTCAACTTCAAAGGAAGATTCATGAAGCTGCCGAAGAAATGCGTCATATCACGCAAGATGACTAAGGATGAAGGCCACAACAGAGAGAGCTTCATCATGAAAGTCCAAGCAATGATGATGAATGGTATGATGACTTTCATCATGGTAACTTTGCTTTTGATGATGCTTCTCCTCTAGTAGTAGAATTGCAGGCAACCCCATGGCCACCATCCTACAAACCACCCCAGCTTCCCATGTATGATGGACATTCTGATCCAAAATAGTTTCTTATGTGCTACGAGGCAACCATATCATCATATGGTGGCAACACGACTGTCATGGCAAAATCCTTCGTCATGGCAGTTAGGAGCATGGCTTAGACATGGTATTCTTCCCTTCGCCTGTGAACGATCATGTCATGGCAAAAGTTGAAGGACATGCTAGTAACTAGCTTTCAGGGTTTCCAAACGAAGCTAGTAATTGCCCAAGCCTTGTTCCAGTGCATGCAAGACCATGAAGATTACTTGCAAGCATATGTCTGAAGGTTTCTGCGACTCAGGGCCTAGGCACTGATGATGCTAAATGAGATTGTTATCGAGGCTATGATCAAACGGCTCCGACCAGGACCGATGGCACAATATTTTGCAATGAAGCCACCACAAACTTTGGAAAAGCTCCTCCAGAAGATGGACGAGTACATCGGGGCCGATAATGAATTTCGGCAAAGAAGGGAAGAAGCCTACAGATACTCTGAGATGACTCGGGGCTTCAGAGGAAAGCTCCACCCTAGGCATGTCCGAACAATCCATAATCCTAGCTCAAGTGACGATAGAGCAAACCACACTCAAGGCTATCAGCAAGGCTCCCAGTCTTCAGGGACGCAACAAAGGTCTTATAGGCCACCAGCTCCAAGAGACATAGGAGGAAGAAGCTTCAGAGGAAGGTTCAGCAACCAACCCAGAAGGTTGTTCTATTTATTCTGTGGGGAGGATAAGGGACACACAACAAGGACGTGCCAAGTCACGATCTAGAAGGAAAAAGAAATAGCTAAAGCCGAAGTGTGGTAGAATCAGCCAAAGCTGGTCCTGCATAGTGCTTCGTCCTATTCTGCATACATTCCTGAATATATGGGCAACCAGCATCCACAGCATCAGTTGCTTCCGCAAGT